>JAUYWI010073453.1:0-14049 GCA_034780595.1 Parotoplana pacifica | reverse complement strand
TTCTCTTCTTGTCTGTACTCTTAAGTGGCACCGAAGAAACCTCTCCTTACTGCACGCCACAAACGTCTACGGCTAGTTTTCTTGGCAACACCAGAACTGGACGGTGTAAGAGAGTACTCTTTAGAGATGAGGTTCCTCTGAAACTGGTTCAAACACATCAGCGTCGCCATTTTCGCAGTCGTAGAGGTGTACATCGTGTAAGAGACATTTATCAGACACGTCTTCAAGGAGGTGAGGTGGCTTCAATGCCTGGGGTGTTTTTTATGGAACCGAGTGATCCTCTTGTACCGTATTCTTTTGTTGAACCACTTGATGATTGTGTGGAACCTGCTTGGGATCCTGATTTTGAGTCCATCTATTAATCAACAGGTTATACTAAATTTCTAACCATTGAGAAAGCAAAAACGGACTTCAATTATCAAAAAGGTGACACCACCATCTTCTCTATTCCATGTTGTGGCAACTTTAAACCAAAACAGCTGTTGACTTGATTTCTTAAAGGGGAGGTCACCAGTCAGGAGAAAGTGGAGAGATATCAAGAGATGTGGTGGCGAAACACAGACTGAATCTCATGAAAACAAAACATTTTGTATCAAAATATTATGGAAATCAGTTTGTTAAAGAGAAAGCGAATAGGTAGTAGAACACATAGTATGTTATTTATTTACTTAATAAACTCATAGAATAATCCAGTGTTTTTTTCTATATAAACAGAAATAGAAGGTTAGGAATTTAAAAGTCTACAATGTTTTTCCTTCTTTTCTTTCTCGCTCAAGTATTGTTATGAAAACACGGATATGAATTTGTATAATTACTGAGGCGATCGTTAGTTTTTTTATCAATCAACCATTGTATAGTTTTTCAGTTCCAATGACATAAACAAGCAAGATACGGTAAATTAATCATGACATTACATACCATTTTATAATCAGATATCGTACAGATATTGTGCATGATATAAATAAATTGACGATTTAATCTAGGGAAACGAAGCGAATTAAATATTAAATTTTATAGCGATAAACGTTATTAAATACATAATAATGATACAACTTATGGAGGCTCATTTCTGTGGATGCCATATATTATGCATTAGCACAAGTAAATCATAATAATTTAGGGCATAATGAATAAAGCCGATAGCTGTTGTCACCCTAAATTTTG
The DNA here is from genome assembly GCA_034780595.1 of Parotoplana pacifica. NCBI lineage: Eukaryota > Metazoa > Platyhelminthes > Proseriata > Otoplanidae > Parotoplana > Parotoplana pacifica. The sequence continues at coordinate 12,885 of JAUYWI010073453.1, read as the reverse complement.
CATTAATGATATTATTAAAAGTCAGTTTATTCGTATTGGTCGCATTTGTTCCGATCTACTGATTAATAAAAGAATATCCCTCGATTATGAAAACTATTTTCTCAATATAAGTTATAACTTACAAACTATTAAACGTTTATTAAACATTTTGATACACCTGTTTCTAGTGGTCCTAGAATGAAATCATGTTTTAAAGAACCTCCAATAGTGGCATTTAAACGACTACGTACTATTCGTGACGCTCTGATTCATTCTAGTCTTATTTCGACACCAATATCTAATATAAATAATCACAATTGCGGTCATAAAAACTGCAAATTTTGTTCTCTCTTTTTAAAATCCAATTTGATTAATATTAATAACAAATCTTATTATGTCCATAATGGTGGTTCTTGCTCTTCTTCGAATTTATTTACGGAATTCAATGGAGAATGTAATTCATGGTATTGCGTTGAAACCAAAACGTCACTAAGTAAACGTATTTGCGGACATCGATCTAAGATTAATGTTATACACGGAAAAGTTTTAGATGATACACTTACATATAATGAGAATATGTTCCCAAACATTTCAAGTCAAAAAGACCATAATTTGGACAAGGACGCATCGGTTATCATCTTAGAACAAAATTCAAAATGTTAAACTCAACGAAAAACTAAGGACGACTTTTTCCTTAGTCACTTTAAGCAATTTCAACGTGAAGAAGGGTCATTTTTGAATATTTATTATGGGAAAGTATAATTTCTGCTTTCTGTATAAGATTTAGTATTTTTGTTTATTTCTGTATATCAATTTTTGTTGATCTTTTTGTAGTTAAATTATAAAAAATTGAAAAGGTACCGTACCGAAATAGTTCGACAAATTAACTTTTTTCATTTGGTATTTAAAAGTGTTGATTCGTTGCGGGTTTCTCCTAATGGGGTTTCCTTAGAATTTAACGGTTTGTTTTGACATTTAAAAAATGTTTGTTCCTACTTCTATTCAATGCAACACATATCCACCTAATGACAATTTCTAGTTTCTCCACCACTTGTAAAATGTAAACAATGTTTTCTTAACGCAAGCATTAGTCTAGCGGCTGTAGTGTACTATACAAAACAATATTTAATTCCTTTCCTAAATAGGAGTTATGTCGTTGCACTTGGCTCTATTTTATGATCCAACCAAACATTGCTTACCTTTATTGCACGTCCAAATAGGCGTTTGATGCGCCGCCACATCAAATAGGAAGGGTGAACTCTTGATCGGTCGGTCCAGGATGTGAATATTGACCTTATGCCGGCCGGGTAGACAGGGTCGCAGCTTGATCGCATAGGAACCGTCGCCCCTGTCCTCAACTGGCAGTGGGCATGTGGATCCGGCCGCGTCCACCACCTCGGAATGAACCGGATCAGAGCCAGAGAGACACACCTCCCCGTGGTAGTCGACCGTACGGATGGTAAGCTGCAAGTGTCCAACCATAGACAGCATGTTTTAATACCGAATGCCTTATAATTAACCATCAAGATAAACAATAGTAAAAAAAAAACTCTCGTTCATGAACCCTACTTGAACAATATCAATGAACTGGTAGTAATTTGATAATTAATAGCTAATTGATGTATTGGAATTCCTACACTGGCTCACTAAATGTTTTGTCTTCTATAACAGCCACCTACGTGATGTTCTTATCTCAACTTATTGCCTAGCGACCCCATGTCAAATTAAAACAATTATTTATTATCAACATTTTTCTGTTTCTATTTTAAGGCTTAGTTAAATAAATAAAACTGATTGCAACTATTTATGTGATAAACCAAAGTTATTGATTTTCCACCTAAAGTTCGAATTCTTCATTTTGTTGTTGGTGTATCGAATAGGTACTGAATGATAAGTTTAGAAACAGAAATTGTCGATTTCAATGTTGCAACCTTGTAGACTCATGTTCTCTCTAGTTCAAAATCATGAAGCTTCTCGTCAATACAAACACAAAATGTATGACGCCGTTTCAGACCATTTTATTAGTTTTTATTAAAAACAATTGGATTTGTCCGATCGTATATACTATAAGTGGTCAATGCTGACAAAGATACACTATTGTTATAGTAATACATTCTTGAATTTTCAAAATAAGCGCCCAATTTTGCCCAGTTTGAGACAACCTGTGTCAGCATCGGCCATTTTTATAGGTACAATCGGACAAATCCAATTGTTTTAAATACAAACTAATGACAAAATGGTCTGAAATGACTGCATACATTATTTTAAGCACGCAATTTGTGTTTGTAGAGAAAAAAAAAGAAGATTCATTCATAATGTTGAACTAGAAAGAACATGCGCCTACAAGGTTGCAACAGTGAAACCGACAAATTCTGTTCTAAACTTATCATTCAGTATTCGATACACCAGCAACAATTGAAGATTTCTAATTTGAGGCGAAAAAATCATTAACTCTGACTTGGAACAGGGAGGTACAGATTCAAATGTATAATAAAACATCTCGAAACACAGAGGGAACATGGTGAACAATTACTTAGAAAATTGTAAATTTTGAAAAATACATTTTACCATTAAGACAATTTAGCTGATACTGGAATCAAAACTGGATAACTGCTTTTTGCCTAATAGCATTTTAGCTCAGCAACTGAAGCCATAACCCCTTCCCAGCATAGTTTTAAAACTTCTTACTGTTCCTGCATTCAATATAACAAATCGAACAAATACAAAATTCGAGCGCCATTTCAAAAGAACAACACAGAAATTACTCAACAGAATAAATACATAATGACTGGCCACATGATGCACTCAACAGGCCTGGAATTGGCAGTGACACCGATCTATAGATAGCGCTCGATTTGTAGTAGTGTAGTGACCGAAATCTCTCAATTACTAAACACATCATCAATGACATGTGCTAACATTGATTGCACGAATTCACTATTGACTAGTTGACAATGTAGGTCTTAGTATGTACTTTATCAGTACGCATATACACACAACAAAGAAGCAGTCAGTCACTCACCCCATATCAGATTTGAAATTCTCTAACTAAACTTGTAAACTTCACCTAAGTAGGTCAAGGTTGGAAAAATATGATCCGATACAGTAAGGTGGTGAATCAGCTGAACATGTCATCCGACAATTGGCTGTATGGCACCCAGCAACTTCGCCGGCAATACGACAATCATTGTGAACTACTGAAGGGAGAGAGGGGTTGGGAGTGTAGCCGGTACACTCTCCATTGCCTAACAAACATTTAGTTCCCCTCTTGCAGTTCTTCCTCTATACACAATAATATATCCGCCTTAGTTACTTATGCCACCACTAGGTAATACTAGAATCAAACGTACAGGATCCCAGTTAGTACTTAGCATTTATTGCTAAAGAATCTATATATCAAAATAGGTGCCACAACAAAAACCTGGAACAGCTGAACCTCCCAGCAAGACTAAATTCTAATTATTCTGTATAGCGTGGATGGACAGAGTTAATCGGATCAATTTATAATTATGACATGATATTATATTTTATCATAAAATCGCTTAGTCAATGAAAAGTACAGTGGCAGTCAGACGCCTATCAAAATGTTGTGATTAATGACATCAGATAGTAGAAATAAATTAAGATCAATGTCCCATATGACATAACTAGACCCCCCTTTGGATTCTCACATTTTATGTCATTTTAACAGCTGTTACTGTCAAAAAAGTTCAAAATTTTACACAACCGTCACACAAAGGTCGTTGTGTAAAATTTGAACTTTGTTGTTGATCGCAAACCTTTCTCAAGGTGACTGTTAAAAGTAACGTAAAATGTGAAAATCCTGGGGCTTCGTTTCTTTTTGGCAGGGGGGAGGGGAATTGTATCCACTTAGCTTTATTTTACTGTGGGCCTATAAAATTATTGATCTAATTAAGGTAAGTTAAATTGGATAACAAATTTTGGAATCAAATGAAACAGAATATGAACTAGTAGTCTTGTAGACGGAGAGATTTGAGCAAAATAGATCAATAGCTCAACGAAATCATGCAAACCTTGATTCTCAGCCGCCATGAACGGTGAGCTCTAATAACATAAATCGGCAAAACCGTCGTACAATAGTCAGCTCAAATACCCATTTGTTTTGTTTTGAATAGGAAGGTTTGTTTAATACTTATTAGGTATAACAATGAACCCAGTGACATGTTCCAGGGAATAGATTTTCTGATAGAAAAAATCTTTATTAGGTAATAAAGTTCCAAAAATAAAACAATGAACCCAGCATGTTCCTCAGCATAGACGAATTATTAATAGGCAATATAGTTCCAAACTAAAACATACTAAACTATCATTATTAACTTAGATAGTTCAGTCAGTGACGTTCTAAAATTTAACAAAAATTACTTGTCTAATATATTATTGTAAACTTCAAATGATGTTTATGTTCAAATGTTTTTTTTATAATATGACACCGCAGGTATTCTATAGATTTTCTTATAAATAGAATCATTTTTCATTCTCATGCAGTTGTATGATCAAACAGACAAGCTGTAGATAATAGACATCTGTTAAGCGATGCTAGACAACATCTACGATCCACGACGATCACTGTAATAATAGAGGCATATAAACTAATTCCTCTATGCTAAGCAGCAGCTATAAATATGTATCAGTTTTGACGTGAACAAGGTACAGCATGTTTTCTAAAAGGTGACACAGAGAAAAAATGCAGCCATGCATCCATTATTATTCAAACAGTTTGAATCTAAATCGCACACTAAAAATTTTAAAATATTAAATAAATCCAATTCAGTTTCTGCTTTCTTCACTGAACTAAGCATCAACATCACAAATAGTTGATATCAAAGAGAAAGAACTGACACTTATAGGAGCAATTTATTCATACAAGTTATCAGATCAAAATTTTTAGAAATAATAATATCGAAAAATAGTATCTGTTTTGTATAAATTCTTCTTTAATTAATAGTTCGCAAAGAAATGATTCAATTTTTCCCGAAACTATACAAACCGATGACCCACATAGGGACGGGCGGTGATACGATAAATTTCAATTTATGAAACATAACACACGCCATCAGAACAACTTTATTACCAAAAACTGAACAAACGCCAATTTTCGACATGTTAAGTGGGAGAAGGAAAAGACTACGCACATTCATCTGCATCCCAGCGAGCACCGCCAGTCAGCTTGGCTGAGTCATAATTCAAACAAAACAAAGAGAGTAGTGACCCAAAAAAATCCAAAACTGGGTGACAGCACGAAGAAGACTGAATGAAGCAGAGTTGGCCGGGGAAATCCAACGGAAATAGTTATAACCACAAAGTGATATTATAGAGCTTTGGCTCAGCCTACTTTGTGAATAAAAAGTGTAAATAAAAAATAGGGTCCATAAAATGTAAAATAATGGAGATCTATAGAAGAAAAAAACGATTTCTATTTTGGGGGTATAAATATGATAAGGAAATAAAAAGAATCCCTACTCATGGGAGAAGATGTAGTTATTGAGCAATAACTTTTTACTGAAGTTTTATTTTTTGTACTAAACTTCAGAATTGGTCACAATAAAAAGTGGGACATTAGGAGTCAAAGAGGAAGTAGAAACAGGTCACCATTTTCAAAATGAAGCAGTTGAGAAAAGTATCAAATTGTGTGTAAATTAATTGGGGAGATATAAATCTTAAATATCTTGTAGAAATGTTAAGGTGCCCAAAAAGTGCATTTTCTCCAATCACCGCAATGTAAAATGTAGATATCGTCCCCACCATCTCTAGAACACAAACATAGATATCGTCCCTACCATCTCTAGAACACAAACATAGATATCATTCCTACCATCTCTAGAACGCAAACATAGATGATATCGTCCCTACCATTGCTAGAATGCAAACATAGATATCGTCCATACCATCTCTAGAACGCAAACATAGATATCATTCCTACCATCTCTAGAATGCAAACATAGATATCGTTCATACCATCTTCAGACCTGCCAACCTCTGAGGATGTGATACCGGGACAAACCTCAATCTCCAGGAGCGCATTGCGAGGCGTGAGCCGAGCCTACAAATCGGCGCGGAGCGCTGACAAAATTGTGCCTTATAAACTAAGAATACTTAAATGCATCACTATCTATTTCTTAATTGATCTACTAAATCAAAGTTTTTTAAGCAGTACAAAATTTTGAATTGACATTAAAATTTCGGATTCTATCTATATTGTTTTAAAATTTCGTCAGCAAGGGTTCATCTGGATAAAACACTTGGAACAAAATAAGTTAGCAATACAATTTTTTTAAATTAATTGAATCTTAGAAGGGGACAGAATTGAATGAGTAAACTATAAAATGTATGCAGTAGTGTGTTATTGAACAATAATTCTACTTAAGAAACGAAGAAGATAAACTTTCCTTTGTAGCACGCTTACACCTATCCAAAATATCCTCAGTCAGTTGGACACAGCCACCAAATTTGTTGATTAACAATGAGTCCAAAGTGTCCATAGTCATTGACGCCCGTGCTACAGTTCTATAGAAAATGTTCTTTCAGCATCAGCTTTGCTGTGGGGAATGCATAAAATACACAACATAGCAGAGAAATTTTTTTTTAAGGGAATGATCCAACACCGAATTCTCTCCAATTCCGCATTTTGTGCCACATCATCTCATCAACCCAACTTGTCGGCATAATTACATCGGGGAGTGGGAAGGTTTGGTACCTCCTGAAGGTATCACTAAGATCACCCAACACAGCATATGAAGACAGGCGAGGAAGTAAAAATTCTATATAAACTTGAGAAGGTGACAGAAGACCGCAGATTTATGGTAGCAACCTGAGCTCCCAATGTTTGAGGATGTAGTTAACCGGAGTTATGTAGAATTCCTTTATCTTGGGCATTACATCCAGAGTAGAATTGTGTGCTACGTTTTTGTAACAGCTGGTTGGTAGTTTCGCCGACAAACATATATTTGCAAATAGTGTGTTTCGTTTCATCTTTGGTGGAGAGCGAACACATATTTCGGACGCCACATTATAGAGCAGAATATGGCTTCTTCAGGAAAATGTTGCGATTTTGTTAGCAGTTTATGAAGTTTATGTGCTGTTCCATCTGAAAAATCTTGTTCAAGTTATCCACTGAAGGGAAGAACCAAAGAAGAAAATTACAGTAAATTAATGATCTGGGGAAAGATAGGAACACGTGGATCCGCTACAATCAAGTACTGATTTTGTCGCTATCGATGCTCGCATGTGTCGGTGGAAACATTGTCCAGACTACATCCTCTTCCCGCAGGATTTCTTCTTTTATTCGACTTTTGTTCTAGCAATCGTCGTAGACACACAGTCATGGAGAGTCAACACATCGGAGGACAATGTTTAAGCATTTTAAAAATTTCGTCGTCATAGAGAATCAAAATTTATCGTAGATACGGGTAATAGGCTACATATTATGATCACGAACATGTATGTAGGTGTATTTCAAGCGCCTGGAGGCATCGTGATTGGAAATACAAGTACCATAAAAAATTTAACCCTCTTTCACTCAATTCCGGGACAGGACAGTAGCCTATCTTTTCGGGTCAGCCCCCCACCCCCATTTCGGTAGAGTCCCGGATCATCGGGGACAGTTGGCAGGTCTGCATCTTCTAGAATGCCAACATGGTTATCGAAATTCTATAAACTTTATCAAGTTACAGTGATGGTTATAATAATTATATAATTACTAGTCAAAACCCATATGACATTTAAAAAAGAATAAGATTGTGACGAAATATAGCTATCTGTATAATATAATTCAACTACAAAGGTCAACTATTGAGCGACGACGAGGAATCAGTAAGGTCACCCAACTTACTTGAGATAAAAGATGTACAGTGAGAGCGGCAGGCAGCTTAGCTGTACACAGAGCCGGGTAGGTGGTGCTCGTGTTGATCTGACCCAGGGCAGCCAGGGCACAGGCCATCTCCTGCATGGCCGCGTTCTGTTTGTACTGGTAGCGAATGTAGGCGTTCTCCCGCGGCTCCGACAAGCTGGCCACCTTGTCCAGCTTCTCGTTGAGATAGGTGATACCCTTGGAGATGGTTCGCACATCTACCTGCATGACACCAACAGATGAAAATTAGTCTACAGACGTCAGGAAGGGCGAGAGATCACGATACAATACATGAGAAACTTATGAATTCACACTCGACTGTTTTATGCATTTGCCAGATTTGACACACAATAAAATCAACAAGCATTCGGTCAAATACATTTGAGTACAAGAATAATAAAGTAATTGTGTTTTTATGGACACTCTATGTTGTATTGTTTTTCATTCAATTCTACGAAAACAATACAAAAGTTCATAAAACATTTGTAACAATAATGAATTCAACCCATAGTAAAAACAGCAATCTTATTTCATTGCACTATTACTGTGGATTTGGGGTCATATGTGTTGAAACAATGGTTATATTTTCTCTTCTACACAATAGATTGTAAGGGTACCAAAATACCAGAAAGGTAGCTAAATTTCTATGGAAAAGAGATATAGCCAGTGGCTTGCATACGAGAAAGTATTTGCTATCTAGCCAGAGATCATTCTGTTCAAAAATTGTTGCTGCATATCAATGGCAACCACGACGTTTTTTTGGAGATCAGTTCAAACTGAGTGAGTGAGTTAGCCTGACCTTAACGGAGGCTCATTAGTGATCTACAGTACAAATGATGATGCGGGGCAGGTGGCTTTCAGCTACATCTGTTGCACACACCCGCCCGCTCCATATGCAGACATCGAGCCTCTTCTGCTACCAAAGAAAAAAACCTTTACAAATTGATAATTACATTTATTTACCAAACCAACAACGCTAAAACACAAGTCTGACATCTAACTACACCGCGCCGGCTAAATATGCGACTACTAAATAACACTACCACCAGTACCGATGCATTTTTTTGCAATGGAGTTAAAAATTAGATTTAGTGATTCGAATCGGTGTATAGTTTGGAGTAAGTCTATGGGTACCCCCCAGTAAGATTAAAAGGTCATTTAAGGTTTCTTTAATTGACTGCAGGTGAACTGGACGACGCACAACTACCAACCACATTAAACGTCTGCTGTCTATCCTACGTCAATTTCAGAAAGCTCAGAATAAGCTATACACATTAACCGAATAATCTCCAAAATACAAGACTGATAGTATTTACTACTAACTCTAGGCACCTAGATACAAGTCAGAGTAATTGGAATCAGGAAACAACCATGTTAAAACAGTGCTTTAAAATGTAGATATACGTACTTTTCTGTAACATTTAATTCTTACAGTTACAACAAATCTTACGACTGAAGTTATAGAAATACATAACTACAAGCCTCACAGCTTAACGCTACAAAATCATCGATAGTACCAACATCATCATAGAAACGATATTTTAAATCAAACGCGACACTATCTTATAGTTTTACACGATTTAAGCATAAAAAACAATAGTCCTACTAACTAAATCTTTTCCAAAAGTTTGGAGTAATAATAGAAAAAGCACAAAAACTAATAAAATTCATTTCTGTTTTAACTACATTATATTATTAAAACACCAATTTCATTTAAATCTTGTTTTAATTTAATTTTCTTTGTTTCAGTTGACTCTCTTTGCTGATTAGATAATTTTTCCTCAAATTTAAATTGTGTTCTATCGTTAAAATGACTCAAAAATGCGAACTTTCAACTAGAAAAGGTGTTTAAATAATTGATGAATAATATACCAGATGAGATATCTCAATGCGTATGGACCTCAGCCAGAGCAGTGCTGTAAAATCTATTCAAAGTTTAAAAGCACTTGGGATTTATGACAGCAAAACAAGATCTGGAAGACACAAAGATACTTTGCCCAGAACAGATACTAGAATTGGCAGGTATTTAAAAGCTAACCAATTAACTTTTGTTAGTAAAATAACAAATAATGCGATTCACTATCAAAAACACGTTTCACAAAAAAGCTAATTGGTTAGATTTTGAATACCTGCCAATTCGAGTATCTGTTCTGGGCGTAGTAACTTTGTGTCTTCCGGATCTTGTTTTACTGTCATAATTCCCAAAGTGCTTTGAAACATTGAATAGATTTCACAACACAACTCTGACTGATGTCCATACGTATTGAGTCATCTCATCTGATTTATTCGTCGTCATTTAAAATGGCAATTTAAATCCTATTTCTGGTGGAAAGTTCAGATTTTAAAGATAGAACACAATTTAAATCTGATGGAAAAACTAATCTAATCGGCAAGGAGAGTCAACTAAAACAAACAAAATTAAATTAAAACATGATTTAAAATGAAATTGTTGTTTTAATAATACTGCTATTATACTATTTCAATGCAGTTAAAACATAAATTAATTTAATTAGTTTTTATGTTGTTTCTACTATTATTCCAAACTTTTGGCCACGACTGTAGGTACTATCAATCTAAGGTCAACAAATAAACAAAAATCTCTGAATGTAGAACATCTTCAAATTATTAGGTAGACAATAGCAACTCTATCTCGTAAAGAAATGTTTTATCGTTCATATTACCTAGCTAGCTGAGTCTGCCTGTATCCACCATAATTAAGGCCCTTTCATTAATTAACGTTCAGATACATAAAACAGTTTGCTGTAAAATACTAAAATTAGCAGTTTATAGCTAATAAAAAACTAAGACATTAGAGCGCGTACTGTGTAGATATCAGCTGCTGATGGTCAATTCTTTACAAGATAATAATTTGAAAATGCTGCTCTAGATTATTGCTGACTTTAAAATGATATTCTGTTATTGATATTTTCATTCAGTTCAGGCTCCATATTTAATAATCCTTTAGTTAATAGAAGGGCAATTGGTTTTTAATATTTAAGATACAACTGTGTTAGTTTTATTAGAAAATGGACACTTTTATGATTGTTTTAGTGGCTTATCTGATATAGTTTATCTGTTTACAGAGTTAAACTGTAATAATCAGCTTACTATTGCAACACTAATATCATTTTACATACAATAATCGATTTATACTCATTCCAAGTTGCAAAAAAGTCAAAACGTGTATTAAATATGCTTAGAACTACAAGAACAACAAATATTGCCTTTCTTATAAGGAACCAGATCAATTTGCAAAACAAACAATCATTAATTTAGAATGGCACCGCACTGCTCTTGAAAGGACCATAGAGTGGATGATAGCACTCACTACCCTTGCAATGTCATGCAACAGGGATTAACAAAACATAATTTTAAAAATTATCTATTACATTCCTTAGCAACGCCTGATAGTCATGTGTGCTTCTCTAACTAATCTAGTAGCTTTTTCTGATAAAAATATTTGCAATACCAGAATCCAGTAATAAGCCGACATAGTGGTAAGCAAATATTGATAATAAAGTACATTTATATACTCTTCAAGTGAGAACTTTGTCAGGAGGTGATAGCAATGCAACAGTCTCATCATCATGATTTATACCTTCTGACTAGAGACGAAACAAGATGAAATCCTGACAACAATATCAATAATACACAAATTATGAGTAACTAATTAATGCGATTGATAAGAGGAGGATGATTTTCTATTAGGATTCCTCAGTGCTAAAAATAACCATTTTCACAGAGTGATCAGACATACACTCACCGCCTCGTTCTCCCAATTCCACTAAATACAACAAACACACAGCTGCTGCCTACCTGGTAGTTCAACTGGTCACACTCGCGTCTAACGATATCACGCTCTGACTAAATAAGACTCAGCTGCTCCCTCAATGAGAGCCGCTTCTACTCACTGATCTTGCGAACTTGATGCAGCAACTCGCGGTGACGTTTCTGGACCAACAGCTTCACTTCTTCGAAGCTCTCGTTGATCGACTAGAGGCAACACAAGAGAACAAAACATTGCAAACATATTACATTAAACTAATAATGGATACTAATAAATGATGTTGATTCGAACATTTCTGGATTGCATATGATGAGTGAGTAGGTGGTCGGAATTGTCATTTTAAATCTGGAATCTAAATTTTGGTTTTAAACCGAAGTGAAATATTTACTCCAGCATTAAAAAAATATTACAAAAAGATATTAAAAAAGTAAATATATAGACAACAATTTAGATAGTCACCATCATCAAGTTGCAGACCACAAACGGATTTTGCTGACTCTATGCAGCCAGTTTTTCTCATATCTACTGATAGAGCCAATTGGCAGTTGCATACACTCTTTGATGTTGTCCTACCAGCTTGTCCTTTGTTTTCCATCAATGGTGGCTGTCCTTTTCAGGACTATCACCCTTTCTTTTGACATGACTAAGATGTTTGAGCCATAGAGTAAATATACCTGTATTGTTACTCTATGGTTTGAGCGTTCTTTCTTTCAACATTCTCATAATAATTCTATACCCAACGCTTGGAGAATTCACTCATTAGATAGGTGCTCGGTGTAAGGAATCTTGAGTACACGTCTATAGCACCACATCTGAAAAGCTTCAATCCTCCAATGTTCCGCAGCGCCCAACTTTTATTGCCATACAAGGAACCAAGTTTTGGTCTTCAGAGTAACACCTCTGTTATTCAAAAAGGTTTTTAGACTCAAGAGTGTACTTCTTCCCATAGTCAGACGTTTTACGCATATCAGATTCTGATTCACAGTTTTCAGCGAACTCAGGACCAATGTATGTAAATTGGTTTACTTGTTCAACTTGTTCACCATTGCATGAGATATATATAAACATCTTGATGTACTTTTCCTGTGATCATGCTCTTCGTCTTTGGGACATTAAGGTAAAGGCCGTAATTCTCAGGGGTGACTACGAGTCTGTGTAGTTGCTGCTGCTGCTGTTGTTGTTGTTGTTGTTGTACAAGACAGCCAACTTGAGCATACCCTTAACGGCTCGGAGAGGTTGCTACTATTTAACA
>JAUYWI010073442.1:0-14055 GCA_034780595.1 Parotoplana pacifica | reverse complement strand
TTCGCTCTCTCGGTAGCAATAGAAATCCTCGTATAGAAAAGTACTACTTTTCCAATTTCAGGAAAATAATTATTCTCCTATTCAAATGTACTCTTTCTATTGTCCCTAAGAAAGACAATTGCAAAAGATTTAAAAAATGCCTAATTGGTTTTAATTTTATAGCATAATTTAGCAATTTAAAAAATATAAATCCCTAAATGGGATATGAATACAGCAGAAGTATGTACAACGATTAATGCTTCTGCTGTAGTTTATGTGTGATTTAGGATTTTTGAAATTTGAGACTAAAATTTAGAATTCTAATTCTTAATCTCAAATTTCTAATTTAAAATAGTCGAGTTTCAAAATTTAGGCGGTTACCATGTTATCCCAAATTCTTAAATATTCCATACAAAATATTAAAACTTGTAAAGTAGCTACCACCTAATTAAGTTTTCAGATATTTGTTTATGTAAGCTCTTATTTAGATACACGACACCTCATAAATTTTTATGAATTTAAAAAGAAAATGGAAGCATTTTATTAGCAGATGAATTCTTTTTAATAATAAAAAAGATTTTATCACACGAAGAAAAGTCCTTAGAGGATGCAAACCAATTTATTAAAATTATATTGTATATATCTATATATATAATAATAAATGAAATATGAAAAATATATTCAAATAGTTCTGTATGTAAAGTGACATATTTTTTTTACAAATATATCATAACATAAATAGCAGAAAGCGTGTATCTTATTTTTACAAAGATTTTTTCATTAATATTTACAAGAGTATTGTTAATTAGGGATAAAACAACACGCTTCAAGTAAACAAAATTATTATTGTAGGTACCTATTGGTAGGTAAGTAGGTACCTATTGGTAGGTAAATAGGTACTCATTAGTAGGTAAATAAGTACTCATGGGTAGGTTAGTAAGTACCTATTGGTAGATAAGTAGGTACTCATTGGTAGGTACCTATTGGTAGATAAGTAGGTACTCATTGGTAGGTAATTAGGTACCTATTAATAGATAAGAAAGTACCTATTCGTGCTAGTACATGCAAATATAATAATTCTATAAAAAGATATTGCTCGGCATATCTATAGAAACTTTTTCTAAATTTATGCATTAGAAATCAGATTTTTAAAAGTGGTTTAGGAGGTACGGATTTAAACAAATGCTCTCAATATTTTCAGCACTACAACATTGTAAATTTTACGCTTTGTTTCTAATCTAGTAGGTTCAATTTAGTTTTTAATGAAGGATTTTGGTAAGGGACCATTTAGTTTTGTATAATTATCAGAAATCTTTTAAGAAATGAAAATATGTAATTTGTCTATTACGGCAAAAAAAACATGCTCAAATGAAATGTTATTTTAACCCTACACACGCCATGTAAACTACAATGTTCATAGGGAAAACTCATATTGATCCATCTTGGTCACCTGACTGCACTATGAAAAATCGAAAAATCAAAATATACTTTTTACAAACGAAGTCGATTCTGAAGTCAAATATTGATGAAATTGATTAATATTTAACAGATATGTTACAAATACCTTATTGTATCATATAGACTCCGGGTTTTCGAAAATATTGATTTTTGATCATAGTGTGCAACCTAAGCTCCAAACCTTTTATTTTTAAAAAAGTTTGCCATAAAAAATTATAGAGAAATGTGCCAAACTGCATGCTAAACATCTGTAAAAGATTTCAGAAAAAATATTCACCCCAAAAAGTTTGATTTTTTTTGTGCCCAAAATGTGGCCATTTAGAGAGCAATAATTGGACATTTTATTTACTCATAAATTGAGAATAATTTATTGGAATATCTTCAAATTTGGCCTACGTACTTATAATTTAATAACCTATTAGTGTGCCAAGTGAAAATATTCTAACACCGTCTAAAATCTGAAATTGAGGTTCACTGAGTTTGGGCCCAGCTAGGCCTGAATGACGTGTCAAAAATGGAATTTATAAAAATTCTATGTTAGTGATTAATGATAGTTTTGCAGACAACTAAAATGTGACCGACATTAATTGGTGCGCGCCCCTGCTGAGTAAAACGACCGTATTTTTGAGTCAATGATTGTTCAGATTTCTCTTGTGGTCATTTTGTAGAGAATTCATTCAAAATAAGCGGTTTATAATAGTAAAAAAAGAGAAGGAAAATGGAGCGAAGATGATCGGCCTGTGCATAGTTAGTGGGATATAGCATCACTAAAAATACCCCGAAACTCGGATATAGGGTGTCTTGAAAAAATGCCTTTTCCACCTATTTTATAACATCTATTTTTTAATCAATTTTAACATGGTAAATGACAGTTGGATACCATATGTATATAATAGATATTGAAAACAATGTCTTTTAGAGGTAAGCTCTTCCTTGTCAATCATACACTAAAGTGAGCCGACAAGTCTTCAAAGTAATTGCGTAATTTATATGGAGTCAGTGATTGTAAGAATTCAATTAGATAATAATACATCGCCGACTATTTTCTAGATTTCTGAAAAATATTGTCTAGCAGATAAAGGCCTGGTAAAAAGGGGGATTGATGGACGTCCATCAATCCCCCTGAGCTTTACGATTACTACTTCTTCCATTGGGACAACTAGTGGAAGGGCCCAGGTTAAAAGAACCAGTTAAGGTAATTCAGAACTGCATTGGTATTAAGCATGGGTACTAACCCCTCCCAACAAGAAGGGCTTCCTCTTTCTCCTTACACGTTCTACACATTTCATCCTCTTTCTGAAACTCTTGAACACTATAGCGAATACCCAATCCTGATCCTCTCTGCTCATCTCCTCCTCCTCCTCCTCACTAACTCTACTTTTCTCCGCATACACTTTCCTAACAGTCTCGTGCACCCGTTTTTCTTCCACAACCGACCACTCTCTGGCCTTACCAACACTAAATAGCCACCCAATCCAATCCTGCTCCAGACTTACTCCCTCTTCCAGCAATGGAATTGGCCCATTCATTGCTAAGAATACCGTAATGACTGAGAACCCCAATGCAGTATGCCGTTACACACGCACAGAATGCGTCTATTTATATGAGATAACAACGTTTTTCCTGACTTGGGTAATTTTATATACAATGGGTTTTAGATAAATACTTTAGATAATATATTAATTACACCAAAAACATATTTATAAGCACAAAAAAATACGTTCCTCTTGTCTCTGTCATCTATTGATTTTATTTGAGAGAAGCATCTCATCGATGACGGAGGTGTAAAATATACAACAAACAAATATGTGAAAAATGTTCGTGCAAAGTTGTGAGAATTCAGATTTTTTAAAACCGATAATTGGGATACTTTATCACAATGTTGTGAGTGCTATCATCATTTTTCTATAGCCTACTAGGTACTCCTACATAATGGAGAATCTGTGCGGAAACTTATTAACAGGCGGCTGCACTTTTCATAACAGTGCCTCTGATTGACAATGTTTGCACTGAAATACTGCTATGGCATTTGCCAGATCCTGATGGGTGTGCTCATTACACAGCAAATAATTACCCAACTCCGATTCGCGTCGGCGCTCCTCGAAATCGTCACTTCGACGGCGCTGACTCAACTTCCTATTTGACGTCGCCACCGCCGCCCGAAATGAGCCATTGGTGGGTGACGTGGGGACAGTAGTTTTGTTTATCACTGTGAAGGATGTCATTGCTGGTTGTTCGCCAGCCTCGGTTGTTTGATGCTCGGCCAGCATCTCGTCCTGATTCCCATCCAGATCTTTGTTGATTTCCGGCGGAGCGGCTCGATATCGCAGGCTCGTCACAGTTCTGACTAGAAACTCACAAATTTCCACCACACTGAAGATAGTAAGGCCAATCCAGATGGAAAACAGGCCGCCAGCCTGACTGAGAAAACTGGTAAGGGACAGGACTTCCTTTTCTTTTACAACGTGCAGATTGAAATTTGGCCTGTCTAGTAAAATTGCCAGGAGATTGCGTTCCAGAACATCGGTGCTTTTGAGTATTTTCAGTGCTTCTGCTTCTTTTCCATGAAGTGATAGATTCCTTGCTTTCTGATATACAAGGAGCTCTGGTTTATTAATAAACTGAAATACAATAGATACTTTGTACATGAATCCAGTTTATTAAGAATATTGTTTTGTTTTAAGAATTAAATTGTAATAACACGGGAATGGAACAGGATTTTAATCATAATGTCCACTCCCATAGGTTTAAAAAGGTAAATTTGGCTTTGCACAAATATTGCATATAGATTCTGGGGCCACTCAATGTACCCATTTTTCCTTTGCTGAAAAAATTTGCTTCAAATTTATACTACCTCTATTATATGTAGAATGAAATCTTTATTGTAGCAAACATACAAAATTTAAAAAAATAAAATCTGTCAAGCCTACGACGAATACTAACATCATAGAAATGAATATAATCTAACCAAAAGATGTGTAAAATATATGGCTCAACATAAAAACAGCATCTTTTCAAGATCAACTCAAAACTATGTAATCATGTGCATCTTATGCGGGACTGAGGACCCCAAACGTGAATTTTAAACCAGTTTTATGTGTACACAACCGTCACTCTTCCCATAATCTAGTTATTATTCAAAATGCAAAAGGCTAAATAAGCACTAGTTGAATTAAAAGGCAGCGCAAAATCAACTTTTGAGACGGTGGAATCATTACATTTATACCAACAATGCATATTCCTTAAAGAAATGTAATGGCCACGGTTGATGGAAGAACCAATATGACAAATAATACCAAAAATATCATAATTGTGTTTATTATAATAAATTTTATTAAGAACAACTACATTACTGCAGTTTTTAGTAAGTCTACCAGAACTAGTATTACTAAATCTGTTGATTAAAACATATAATATTCTGGCAAAATTGATAGCATTATAAGTGATAGATGTGGTGTAACAATTTGACAATTATTACAAAATCTATCATTATTAGTTTGGTATAAAAAATATTTACATCACAAATTGTTCTAACAATAAACCAATTTTCATCAATATAGTACAATCCTAAGTTAGAATTCAATAGTGGGATCGAAGAGACTGAATCGCCCCCTCCCCTCCCCCAAGGTACCTGACTGCATTAAATAATAGTCCGGTATGGGTTAAGTTATATACTATAATAGTCATTGTGTCATCACCTAATAGATTGTACTTAAAACGTCTTAGGTAACAAAAACCTCCACATCCGTATCACATGCATGAACCCTTCCAATTGCTAGCAAACTGATAAATACAACAAGATTTACCTAAAATTGTGATGTAACTGAAGGTTTGTTGTAGATGTAGTAGTTTGATTCATTGTGCCAATAACAAAAGGACTGAAATTAATATATAATAAATTTAAAATTAAAATACATTATATTTTTTCATCTAAAAATTCCATTTTTTAAATACATTTTTTGTGAAGGAGAAAATCCAACTTTTGTATAGTATAATTATTTGTATAAATTTTCTGTAACATGTATAGACTGACCCGGAAAAAATGACGTTTTTTTGCATAAAAATTCTATATTTAATACATAACGAAATACAATGAAACAAATTGTTCAAGTTCTAAATATATTTCCATCGCTTTCTATTACCAGTTTCAATATAGGTTAAAAAGAGCTTTATCATTCGATCCGATGTAAATTTGAGGAGTTCGACCAAAAACTGTGAGGTATCATTTATACTGTCAAAATTCCTTTCTCGAGATGCTTCCAGTCTTGGAAAGATATACATATGTATATTATCGCATAAATTGCAGTCTAGAGAATAGGGAGGTTGTTTGAAGAGTCGTATGTTCATATCCTGCACTGCAACTAATGTTTGCCTGGATACATGGGGGCGAGCATTATCTTGGACGAAACGCAAAAATAGATTGAAATATCAAGGATATGTGCATAGTAAATTTATTTATTATCTATGTGTCATGTTACATTATGGATTATTAAAATTGTTTATTTTAATATCTATGGACTATGTTGTATTTGAATATTTTTTAAAATGTCATTTTTCCGGGTCATCCTATATTTTATTAACCTATAATATAGACCTCATTTAATAAAAATGATTAAATACCACCTATGTATTATGTATTACATTAACAAGAATATTTATAATTACTAACCTGTAATTATGTTTGACTGAAAGAAAACTATTAAAAACTTCTGCCAAGGATACAACATGATGCAAATTGTCCAAAATAATGACAGTAGGTATGTCATCAGGCGAATGATTAGATTCTAATTGTTCTGCCAATGCTGAGAGATACGTTCGTAGTTCTTTACTCGATTTGTGGTCAATTTTAAAAGTGGCAATAGCGCCTTGGTGATGTTGTTTTCCATTTCTAAATAACAAAAATATATTTCAATTGAGCTAACTAGTTTTAAAACCAAAAAAATCATATTATGATAAATGCAAAATAATGTGATTAGTTGCTTAAAACTATATTTTAAAAATTTTAAAAGTTTGTTAAATTGAATTTCGGCTGGTAAAGTATATCTACCTAAAAAAAATAGAAATCACTGTTCTATTTTTTTAAAATTAAAATTAAAAATATAGTAGAAAACTAAATGTGCAGACCATAAATAAAATTTTAAATTGAGATAATTTGCAGTGTTATTTTAATTTTAAAAATATATTCCATCGTATAAAACATTGCAACAGTTATTTCTATGCCATAAATTATCTCTACTTGTGGAAGTGCGAACTTAAATATTCCTTAACTTGATACTTTTTAGGAAATATTAGGAAATACGTACTCTATGAAAAAATTCAGAAAAGTTCAGAAAATAATTCCATAAAATCTTGATATATAACGTTGATTTCTTTACAAGATTATTCCGTTAGTTAGTTAGTGAACTGTGAGATTTAATTTTCAGTAAAATTCAGCATCCTAAGTCAAAGTACTCCAAGAATTTAGCTGTTTTTTACTCATATCATCGGTTTTAAATTATGTTTATAAAATAATGGTTGGGTTGATGCTAAATTACCAAAACACCATTGCTATGGATCCCAAGATATTCTTCATATTTAAATTTTCCGTCATTAGTAGAGTTTAATATTGTCAATTGTGCGTCAAACAAAATTGTGATTCAAATTAGCATTTGTGTAAATCTCTATTTCAATGAAAAAATCTTAAATTATTATAGCATAACCTTGTTGCCTGAATTGTTTTTATGTATGCCAAAATCTTTGCAATAAGTCAAGGTTAAGGCACTTTGTTGTGTTTAACCAGTCTTTTAATTTAATATATGTTGTTATCTTGATTAAGAAAATTTTAATATACTTGAATTCAACTCAAAATTCTGAAGAATTTGACATATAATGTGTCTAAATTTATTAAGTATTTCTGGAGATATCACAAAAACAAATATATTCTCCAAGATTTTTTACTCAAATCCCGAGTTTCGGTCCCATTATTATATGTAGATGTGTGGACTAGGTGATATGATTTTTTTTTAAAGTTTAGTCTTAAGTTGCACAACCTGTCACGTAAAGTCACACGTGATATCAAACGGTCTGTCTTATGTTAAATTCCTATCTCTTAAAAAATGGTATTTTCACGTTTATCCAATTGACTTGAAAATTCAGGGAACTGACTGCTGTTAATGACTTTTTTCGGTTGTAAGTTTCGAAGCCCAGGGTGACCTCCCGAATGTCAGAAATCTTGAGTCTCTGGGGTATCCATTCCCGACACGAACCTAGGAGATGTTTCGCATCTTTTTCCACTTGATACAGTTAGCCAAGTGGATCAACTTTTTTCCGGATTTTGTGTAAGAATTTGTTGGTGAGAGGATACGGTTGGTTCTGAGTTGGCAAAATGGTCATCTACTCTCTCCTGAAAAGAATGATATCCTCTTTTCTATGGTCCAAGGTGGTAGATTTCGAGCCCTGCTGGGAGTTAGTGCTTTCGATCCTATCTTTGTTGATTTCTCTCTTATTAACCTTCTTGGTGTTGTTATAGTCGACTTTTGTGTTATTTTGTGTCAAGTTGGATGCATCCTTGGCCATTTGATCAGCCATTTCGTTGCCTGCATTGCCGGTGTGAGTTGGGACGTATATGATTGTAACGCGTGTTTATTTTCTCTGATATCGTCAAGATAGACACAAATTTCATTGATGGTTATATCGACTTGTTTTTTATGCCGTTTTTGATTGTGACTATGGTCGCTTGGCTGTCACTGCAGACTCTTTCTATTTTGGTTTGATGTTGCTATCTCTGATTCCGATGTTTTCACCTTTGTAGCCTGCTGGTGTTCTGACTGTGGTGATGCTTTCGTGGTTCCTTGTTTTGAATAACACAGCCTGCTTCTACGTCCTAGAACCAGCTTTCGTGGATCCATGAGACCAGATAGTTACTGGGAGATTTTCAAGTCCAATTTGGTTTAGTTGGCTCTTTCTTCAGCACTGTTTTCTGTTTTGGACATGTCGATTTTGGTGATGAAGTCGATGTTTTAGTTCTGGGCCCATGACGGCATGACTGGGACAATCATATTCCTATTTGTGGGTAAATTTTCATATTGTAGTTTTTGTGCCCAGTTTTTAACGCAGTCTCTGATTATGTTTCTTTTGTTGTTGTTTCCACTAACTCTTAACTTCTACTTGCTGTTTTTCTCCATTCAAACTCTGGTTGGGTTATCAGGTCTCATGCTTAATACTTTTTCTCTCACGTTGGTTAGTTGCCTTGATTTCCGCATGGACTCTCATTGGGAGGATCTCTGCCTCTTTGTAAACTATTTCTTCCGATGTGCTGCTGGTAAAACCAGTCATCGTTCTACCTGCTTTGACGTCACATGACAAAGTTGCACCAAAGTCTACACACCTGCCCAGTCAAACGTTTTGGGCTCAAATGTCCCATTTAAGTGGCAGTATCTCCCGTCCATATAAACTTTTTTTTAAATTAAGGGATATCTTTGAAGTTAATTTATTATTTAGATTTCTGTATATATTTTGTCATTACTTAGGTACCTACAAGATGTTTTTATTAGGCGAGAGAATACCTACATACTTAAATTATATGTAAATTCTAAGAGACAGAAAAGGTCATTTGACTAATCATGTATTGTGAAAAGATATTTTTAAAATTTAGTTCACTTACTTCATTACTAAGTATTCCGCTAAGCGATTCGCCAAATAAGATTTTCCTGTACCAGAAGGTCCACATAACATAATTCGACGATGTTCACACAATAATGAAACATAGCGCTGAAGCACTGTTTTGGGAATTAAGGTTGTAAAAGCAAGACTTTCAGGATTAGGTGCGAATATCTTGTCACTTTTGGGGTCTTTTGAAGAAGAGCCTTTCAATATGACTGCAATTTTAGTTTCTGTATTAACAGTTAATGTTGACAAATATATGGATAAAGGTAGTTGGGTATCTTCATCTTTTGATTGTGCATCGATTTCTTTATTGGATGATGGTGAGAACAAATGAACGTTTCCTGCCAATTGATAAGAATAAAGACTTTCAGCATTCAATCCCAAATTAGCAGTAGGATCAATCCGGCTGACATATTCTTTGAAAATACGACGCACTTGATTTTGAACATCACACCAGGTAGAAGTTGGACTGAGGACTATACAAACAATATCGACAGAGTGCTGTTGGTGGCTGCCTACTTGACTAAGCTCTATAGAAGACCGATTACCTTGGTGATGTAAAGAAAGTCCACCAATTATACCTCCAGTGACACCAGATGGACTTGAAGCACTTGTAGGGAAAGTATTTAGATATGCACACACAGTAACTCGATGAGAGTCTTCTAGTAAAGGAAACCCATTTACCAGTTCTAAAAAATTATAAAATGTCTAAAATTTAGATGCACAGATTAAATACAATTTCTTCAATCAATTTTTTAAAGCAATCAAAATAGGTACCTATGTAAAAAAATTATTTAAAATTTATTTTTGAAGTAAATCTTAAAAATATTACCTATTTTTAAAAATAATCTACCAAAACTTACCAAATTCGTAAGCATAAACTGATTGCTGCTGAATCAGGTTATGTTTATTAGATCTTTCATTATCCAAGTTAATATTTAATACTTCTGATTTGTTGTCAAAATCTGCATTAGCTTTAGCCGAAGCAGCAATTCGCTGAAGTCTTTCGTTTTCTGCTCTCAATGTACTCATTTCAAGACTCATTTTTGTCATCATATCTTTCATCTGATCTAGTTGATGTGCACTTGAAAGAGCATCAAGTTGTACATCAGTAAGCCGTATGTTTTTCTCTTCAAGTTCTTGTTTTAGAGCACATACATCCACTGGAGAACCAGTTTCATCAACAACCATTGTAGAAGACTTAGATGGTAAAACATTGTTAGAAGAACAAGTATGTGAGGGTGTTGCAACTTTGCTATTACTTGAAAGTCTAAAATGTTTCAAAAGTAATGCCATAAGTTAAAACATCTAGAGTAAAGAAACATACAAAAAACGATTTATGTAGGCAAATGCATAGTGATTCAATATGATTCTTTTAAACCATTTTAATGCATAGGTACCCTTTATATTTACCATACAATAATATTTTTACTACAACATAGAGATCGTACGGATCAAATTAGATAATTAAAAACTAAACAATAATGGTTTGAACATACGCTCCGGTTGAAGCTGATTCTCGCATTTCTCCCATACCAGTTGGAGTTAAGTCAGTTGTGGAACCTTTGACTGATTTCTTCTTGAATGCTTTTCCGAATGACTGACGTAACTATAAAAAAATACATAAGCATAGATATTCCTATAATAAACTTGTTTATTAATAAATGCTGTCTCATAAATAAGTAACACGACAAAAACTTAAAATTATATTTTAAAACTGAGAACTAGAAAGCGATCTTTTTATGTAAATTTATCTAAATTAAAACTTTAAAGGGTTGTTTTAAAGTTATCTTCGAAATAACGTAGCATATGGCTGACTTTACTGTCAGAAAACATACGAAATCACCTACTACACGTTATTTTTAGGGGGGGTTAGCCCTTGCATGTAATGGGGGGGATGGCTGTATACTTGTACACACCCTTTATACCTACATATTTATCTCTAAAACGTCAACTTCGATTAAGCTCAAATGGTAAAACTAGCTCGTAAGTAAAGGTTCGTAGTTTTTTATTTGAATTTTATTTCATACCCTCAAAGTAGGTCATTCTGACCAGCGTTTTGAAAAAATCTATTTTAATATGTCATTCATGAAGTCAAATGGCTAATATTTGGTAGGTATACCTACATTAAGTGCCTAAGGTACCTTACATTATGTTAGAATACTCTTAACGAAGAAATTTTAAAATATATGTATACATAAATGCTTTTACCGAGTACATACCTAAATACATGTTAAAAATTCTTCATAAAGTTTCTAGCATAATTTTAAAATACATTAAAAAAATCATTACTAAGGTTAATTTGTCTCTCCACTATTTTGTTCCTAATTGACAAAATTTAAAAGGTATTTTAAAATGTTCATTACCCATCCTGTCTTTTTATTCTTTTCTAAT
The DNA here is from genome assembly GCA_034780595.1 of Parotoplana pacifica. Lineage (NCBI taxonomy): Eukaryota > Metazoa > Platyhelminthes > Proseriata > Otoplanidae > Parotoplana > Parotoplana pacifica. Next base: position 2,580 of record JAUYWI010073442.1, on the reverse strand, counting down.
CCTCTTTTACTCGGTGTATCTTGGCTTGATAAACTGCAATCACTGACCAAACTGACCAGACTTTCTGATGACTGAATATTGGAACAAGATTCTGTTTCTAAAATTAAAGTGATAAACGTCTAGCGATTAAAATCAAAAGTTTTACTCAAAATTGCACAACATTAAAGTTCTGCTTTATGATAATTGGATTCAGTTCTCTTATTTGGAATATGAACTGTTAAGTGCTGCGAGGTGGTAGGACCTAACAATTTAGACTTACGTTGAAATGATTGAATTGTATCAGTAGACATTTCAGCAAATACAGCACTGCTTTGTTTTTTTAGACAATCAATAGTGTTCTTCAACTCAACAAGTTCAGAATCCTTAATAAACAAAAGAATTACATGATATCAATTGTTAATCACAATGGGTGATACCATAGATATTAAATTACATCTTTTAATATCTAAGGGTGATCTGATATTTCCATAAGAAAATGTATTGCTTCCACTAACTTTTTCCTCAGCTGTTGAAGTTAAGGAATGAAGTCTACAAGTCATTCCAGACAAACTTTTCTCAAATGCATTAACAACGTTTGCCTACAACAGAATATGAATAGCAAATTAAGAAAAGACTATTCTTTAGTAATAATTAAAAAGCCACAATAAAATTAAATTAAAAACAAGAAGTTAATCGACGTTTTGATTTTATCTAGAAACTACTATCATTGCTTTTCTTGTTTAACCTATAAAACATTTGTCTTAGCGGTCGATTTATTTTAAGAATAATTTGAGGAGTCTACTTTACTAAAATAAATTGAATATTAATCTTACTCTTCGCCTAGACTGAAATTTTAATTTCACACTAGTAAGACGTTGAAAAAAATTTGGTGGTCGCTGTATAAAACGTTTCGGAGATTTTGTTGGTTTTGTTTTCCAACCAACAAGTAATTTTTTATCGATTTTATCATTGGTTGTAGACAATTGCTGCTCTGGAAATGATGCTTCAGAAAATGAGTCGGTGTGTTTATTTACATTTCTATTAGGTAAAATGCTTTTCGATGAATGGTGTAAACTATTCCTTTGTGTATCATAAATAGACAGAAGTTTCTTTGATTGTTTTGAACTTGAGGTGGGAAATAATGGGATACAATCAGATTCTAAAGATACTTCCTGAGATAAAACTCTGGGTAACAGAATATTAATATTTGGATTTGTGCCTTTTGTAGACCAAGTTACGGATGTTGGCATTGGTTGGATTGACATGGAAGAAGTTGGTGAAGTACTCGTATAAAAATGGATGTCATCACTTTGTATCTCAGGAAACAAACCTTTAATATTATTTGGAGTAGTAGTACTATAGTTATTATAAGAAAATCTTCGTTTATCGTCACAATCCTCTGTAGCAGTTGTATCGGATGATTGAGAAAATCTGCGAATTCTCAAACGTTGATTATATCTGTGGGTTGCAAATGACCAGGTTGAAGGCGATTTTTGAGTAACTGATATTGCCGATCTTGTTGTAGGGGTTGGATAATCTAAAGACTGCTGAACCTGGAGTGGTTGAGAAAAACGTCGAGTATCATTTTGATTTGGAAATGTAGATGAACAGGTGGTGGACACAGGTCGATGTCGGATGTGTACTATTTGTGAACCGGCAGCGGTAATGGAGCCTCTAGACTGTATTGAAAAAATGGGTTCAGATGAAACGGTCGAATTACTATTAGTAGAGGAGAAATAAGAAAAGTGACGAGGACTTTGTTGGTCCAGTGGCAATATTGTTGGCGAAATATGCGAAAAATAATTTGGATAATAGTGTTCCATTTTTGAATAACAGACTGAGATAGTTTTCAGAAAACAAAATATTTGTTAATGTTTCAATTAGTAAAAAGTGTCCCCAATTTGTGTGTTTTCATCGCAGTTCATTTATTGGTTTTCTAAACCATAACAGCTGTAGTTGGTAATTTGATGTACCTAAATAGAATTTCTACAGACCTGTCCATCATATTCTGAATGCTTATTTAGCTAAACACCGAATCTTTGGTTATGACTGTATACTATAGTAGAAATAATTAACAAATTCTTATAATACCACATTCATATACCCACACATGCATAATATATTTAGTAACTGTACTTCGATAGATCTTTTGAATAGTGATTTTTATAATGTGTTACTTAATGTAAATACAGTGTAGGTATTATACAAGCATTTATTATATAATTTGATTGAAAAGCATAAGTAAATTTTCCTAGCACAAATGAAATAACACTAAGAAATCATACAGAAAATAATCGATAATCATTTGCATCCACACACATGTAAACATAATAATAGGGTAGGTACATCAAAATGTAGGCATAATTGGTAAAAGCGCAAAATTTGGTACACAAGTTTATTCTTTTTTGTACAATTTTGTATAGGAATGACTTAATAAATATTTTCGCTGTACATTATATTAAATGATATGTAAAATAGAAAACAATTATCTTTAATAATAAAATGCATAGATTTTATAATTGAGTATCAAATATTCAATAGACATATAAATAAAGAGATATACTACTTAATTAATATAACAGTAGTAATTGAAATAAAACT
>JAUYWI010073431.1:0-14055 GCA_034780595.1 Parotoplana pacifica | reverse complement strand
CAAATGAGGTAAGGGGGCTACAAAATAAATCAATTTTATAAAAATAATTAATGACTATTAGAAAACGCTGTTTTTTTAGGACACCCTATATTATTAAATAATTCTATATCAGAGTTCGATTCTCTCATCTAGGTATGATGCTAGGAAAAAATAAAATAAATAGACAACAAAATTGTTAGGAATTAAATCCCATGATAGGTATTATAATTTGGAAGAGCATAAAACTGAAAGTCAGGATTCTGCGAGAAACATCCTTTGTAATTGCTTCATACAGCTGTGAGTCATGGATAGTGACAAAGAATGACCAGAAACGAGTTGATGTGTTTGAAATGTAATGTATCGACGGCTGTTATGTGTACATGGATTGAGGGGATAACAAATCAATGGGTTTTGGAGAACCTCGGGACTGAGATGATGCTTAGAAGATCTATGGTAGTTAGAAAGATACGCTTCTTTGTCCACATAATGAGAAAAGTAAAATGGAAAAAAAGTAATAGAAGGAACCATGGATGGAAGACGACGTCAACAGAGACCCACAATGTCCTGGCTTCAGGAGGTGAAGAAATGGACGGGGAAAGCTCTCGCAGCTACAGATCATCTGACAGCAAATAGGCAAGGTTGGCGTGCTCTGGTGTCGACCACAGGCAGCGCAGATTGGCGCAATCGGATTTAAAGAGAGAGAGAGAGGCAGAGAGAGAGAGAGAGAGATGTTTATTAACAAAGAAACCTTATTGTGTATAATTTCTATTTTTTATATTTGGCTAGATTATAAGGTATCAAAAATATACTTAGAATGTTTTTTTTTAAATTATTTGACTATCACTTTGTCATTTTTGAGGTACAATAAAAACAATCATGATTCTGATGATCTTTTTTTTATATACAAAGATCACTTTAATGATTAATATTTTCAATTAGTAAATGAAACGAACCGGTTTACTTGCTTTGTTTTTGACTAAGTCATTGTAAATGCTCTTTTAAAACAAGAGTTGTTTCCGTTTTCAGTAGAGACAACTTTTAGTTTCATTTATTTGTGAGATCTACATGTACCTATACGCTAATTAAATATTTTAAGCAGTTGTCTATAATATTATGTATGTTTATGTAAATGTTATCGCCAGAGTAGCCAAAAGGCTTTCACTACATACAATTTTTAAAACAACTAAATGATATTGATACCTACAGACATATGTATATATAATGTTTAAAAATACATAGAAATACCAAGCATCACCAGCTTTGTTCCTCAAACATCCATATAAAGCACAATAATTTAATATCTTTTGATTTCGTTGTTGCGGTGGAAACGTTTGACCATTATAATTTAATTTATATCCTAGTTCACAATTTCGATGAAATTAATTCTAACTCTACATTTTTCTATCTAACAAACAGGTGACAGGTACATAATATATCATCAATCGAAAAACCAAGTTGAGGTTGATTTCGTTAGTACATACATACACACATACATATAATCTATATACAATATTATGTATACCTACTGAGGTGATTTCTTCTAGACCCATCTGTATACAAACCGAATTGGTACCTTATGCGTTAAAAACAAATATCTATTTGCATGATTGTTTGTATATCAAGATATTCGTTCATGTTCAAAAATCAAACTTCTCCATATTCGCTAAATGTACTACATTTGCATATAAATTGACTGTTTTTAGATGTACCTACACATAGGCTACATTTCACGCTGTTTTACTTATTTGGTATCAAAATGCAATATTTAACAGTATTCAAATATAATGTACCTATAACGTACTTGTCAGACACACATATTAGTTTAGTTATTCAAATTCATAAATATATGTTGAACCGAATTGAAGTCTCAATATAATAACCTATTCGTACCTCTGTTAACCTTATCCATACCGTTTTTTATAAATTTTTGATGGCATTGTTTTAAAAAAAAGTATTTGTGGGTCTCCATGTTCTGGGACTTTTCCTAATTATATGTTTAATAACATTTTGATCATATTTACCACAACAGGGGTCCTATAATATAGGGTTCTTAAATAGACCACCTCTTAGTTTTGGACCATTTGGGACCTACAACTAATACAAAAAATTTTGACTCTTAGAACATTGATATCTTCTATTAGTTTGTTGTATTTACTTTTGAGGGCCCCCCTTGGTACCTAACTACGTTAAATTTCTCGGTATTGATAGGGTTAAATATTCATATTAAATATGACTATAGATTCAATTTTTATTATTCTGTAATTACTAAAGAAATGGACATTTTAGGTTTAGGTTTTGATAACATTGCACAAAATGGTTTATGAATTTTTAGACAAAATTGAATTTATCGTGGTATTTATAAAACATATTTTAGTGGAGCACAACTCTCAAATTTAAATAAAATAAAATAAATAAATAGCTTGAATGGCAGATGGTATTCTTAAAAGAAATACATTTTCAGATGGTTATTCTACATAAATGTTTCTGAAATTTTAATATATTAATTTTAGTTTGGTTAATTATAATTATGCGCGATCATCAAGTAAAAAATAAAAGATAAACGGTTAAAAGTTTGTATTTAATCTACATCAATGTCTATTGGCTGTTAGATATGGTGGCAATGTCCGCCGGATCATTTCTTATATAGAAAAGAGTAAGAACCAACTAATATTGTAGGGTCTCTCCAACTGTCCTTTTACACGGAACTATCTGCTTCCCACTTTTAGTAGTGAAAGACTGGTTGAGGGCTTTTTATAGCATCAGAGTCAAAACTGCATCCTTTGACCTCCCAACCTTGCCTTACATCTACAGGTTTTTAAAACGGAGTTCAAATATTAATATTCACTACAAATTGACATTTTGGTTTTTGATAATTTTAAAACTTTTATGTAGTAACATAAATGACAATTTGTTTTATTCTTTACATTTTCCTTTCACAATTTACAGAATTTCCCAATATGACAATCAACAATGTGTCTCGCACATTACTCGATGGTCGCACATGGACGGAACTATTCCTATATTTTGCTCCCGCGGTAATACTTCTTGATCGGTACGCCAGTCTGGTATGGTTCTCTCTTGGCTTCTTTGGGAATATTTTGTCCTTCGTAGTTTGGATGACGCCAAAAATTCGACGTCAAAATTCCTCCGCAATCTATCTAGCGGCTTTGTCAGTTACCGATTTCTCTCTTTTATTGCTGATGATTATACGAGATCTGGAATACGCCTGGGATACGCGAGTTTTAAGATATGATTTCACTTGCAGAATATTTCAGGTAAACTTTCAAAACTTAAATTACTTTTTAAATATTAATCCTTCGAGACACTAAGCAATTTGTTTTATAGTCTTTAGAAATTCGTAACATTTAACAATATGTCATAGAAAGGAAATGTTCTTGAAAACCAAAATATACTATGTGAATGCTTTACCTACATTTTTTTCTGTAATTTAAGAGAATATGTGGAAATGAATTCTAATTTACAATTTAATATATAATAATTTAGTAATTATGTATTTATTATTTGATTCATTATTCAATGATAGAAACAATTTATTATATTTGTATTTTAACTGTTATTTTGTGTAGTTATAACAATTCCAGAGGGATTTGGTATGGAAGAAACTGTCTTCTAATACTTCCATAAGTCACATGACATAATCTTAAACTTTTGAAATTTGCTTCAACGATATATCAGTTGCCAACAGTGTAAGAAAAGAGAAAAGTAGGCAGCTATGCATCATTGTCTACAATTATAAAATCAAATCAAAATACCAAGAAGATTGAAACAATATGACCATTTTTTTAAATTATTGCTCCAGAGTTTCCATGAGCTGGCTAGACTAAATCAACATTAGAGGTTATATCGTCTGAGTTCTCCTCAATTTTTCGTAGGAACACTTGATGTTGGTCCTGAGGATATTACATCTAAATCTTAAGATTAATGATGTGAAAATCCCCAGAATTAATAAAAACACTTCCATTTTGATGAGGAAAACCAGCATCGACTTTGATGGAACAAAATACAGTATGTAGAAATAAATTTCAGGTTTAAATCAATACCAAAGTTATGAATTTCAATTTATACACATTTTGTAAAATATGTCAGAATAAATGCACTTTTTCAGAAATAAATTTTAAATAGTTCTATAAATGACTGAAAATATTTGATTCTAATTGTATCGAAATTTCTTCGTTGATGTACAAAGAACTGGCTGATATACATATTCATACCAGATGAAGAGATACGATACCGACCCCAGGCGCGTGTTTAGAGAGTTATTCTGGCTGCCCAAGTAAAACAGCCATACCGAAAATTAGAACTTTTCAACTTCTAACGCTGCATACGTGTCCGGACAAAGTATCTTTTAGATAGCACTGCAGAAGTAAAAAAAAGTAAAGAAAATATATTGAAAGAAAGTATTTGTTTATTGACAAAGTATAGAATTGAGACAGAATAAATTTCAAAAAAATGAATTTATTGCTATATTATGCTATATTTTAAATTGTATTAATTGTGGAGTTTGCAGTAGGGTATTGAATTACTAAATAGCCAGACTTCATTTATTTTTTTTTGCTATCGCTATCGATTTCTTAACTTGTGTAATAGAGCAACTGAAGTGAAGCATAATAAACCCAGTTTAAAAACATGATTGATAAGGAAATTAGAGCTTCTTTCGTGTAGGCAAGTCTAAGTATTTGGATGATTAATTTTGTTTCTTTGATTTAGTTTTAAACAGTAATTTTATCAGGTAATTTGGACAGACAGTTCGGACTAATAAATCATTTTGTATATTGTGAAAAATATGCATATATCACCCCTTTCATTGATACCTATTTTTTATTATTATTGATTAGTTGTAAGGTATTCTGCTATATACATAAATAATTAGGTGTTCATATAATGAGAACAATGAAATATTGGGTAAGGAAATGTCTTGTGTAATGATACTTTTAAATTAGAGTATTATAGTGTATATATGTATATAATACTCTCATTTATGCTTACAATATATATCTTAAGACTCAATTAATTTAGTAAATGTTCTTCTTTTACTAAATTAATTGAGTCTAAATATATTAATTCGCAAGTTATTAATAAAATTAGAAACTGTGAAAATGGCACATGCAATAGATAAGAAATTTGCAACTTAAATTGTCTACATTAATTATAGGCATACATACCTCCCTATAGTTATGTACTTGAGTTATGTATTTGAGAATTATCGAAATGCATACATGAATATAAAAGAACATTGTAATATTCCACTGTTTATTTTATATAAAAATAATCTTGCTGTTGAAAGTGAATTAGATGATATTATGCTGAGCTTATTCCTCTGTGCATTTCCGAAAGTGCCTCAAGCAGTGACACATTTTGATGTATAGATTTAGATATTCATCCTACTACATATTTTGATATGAATGTATAAAGCATAAAATTTAAAATTCTCTCTGTACTCGTATTTACATAATTAATTTATTATTTAAGGTTTTATAAAATTTTGCTTACAGAAATCTATACCTTTTAATTGGAAGTTAGGTATATTTATAAATTTTAAAAAAAACAAATACATGAAGTCGATAGGGGTGTCAATTTTCGAAGAAAAGCAACCTTTTAAAAAAATTATCGTTTTAACTTCTACTAAGCATATTGTTATGGCTGCTAGAAGTTGTGGTTATTACATTTTCGAAAAGCTGTCGATAATGGTTGGTCAGCCTTTTATTTAAATCATGTCACATCATTAAATCCATGAAATAAATGGAACACAGCTTTGATCTTGGATTATGTTGCGTGACGTTCTATGTGAATATGAATAGTTTTATTTTGGAATATATCATACCTACCTAATCTGAAAATTCACTGTGTGAAAAATTCGCTGAAAATGACAATGTATTAATATGGATATTAAACGTGTCACTATGGGAACAAATTAGATAATGACGAACTTAAAAATAATATTAAAGTTTGTTTATGTTATCGCTATTTTAGTAGCAAAAGTTTGCTTAAATTAAAACAAACAAACAATTTTCAATGGAATGAGATTCAGAACAATTTTACACAGTCTAAAAATTAAGAACTTTAATATTCTATTTTAATTATTTATTAAACTTTAAAGCAACCAGTTAATTAGTGTTTAGATTAGGGTTAGTTCAAACTTTTCTTGTTTTGATTATTTTAAGAGATTCTCTTTTACTAAAATAAATCGCTCAATGCCAAGCTGATCTATTCGTACTGAAATATTTTGAGGTTTTGCAGGTCTTCATGTTCAAGTAACAGACTTCTAAAAACTGATGATGTAAAGTTTTTCAAATTTTTATACGCATGACATTGACCCCGTTTATTTTTATTCCATTTACTTTTTTCTAGATTATTTAATAATTTACATACTTCAACATTACCTACCGTGACAGATTCTATTTTTTCAGTTTATTTCAACTATTCTTAAATATATATGTTTCAAATAAATAAAAAGTTGAAGTAAAGTGTTATACTGCTTGATGTTACCTACTTATCTTTAAAATCTTTAAAAAATTAAGTAGGCAATGATACTTTTAATCGGAAAAATATTATTCGTTAAACACAGAATCCTAAAACAAGTAGAACTGATATCTAGCAATATATGTTTTCTTATTAGGTAACAGAAATAGACAATTACATTTAGGCGAACTAGGCTAAACATACAAAAATCAACCAACCGGCTATTTTGAAATTTGTAACAATGATTGATACAAGTTAATTGAAGTTTTAGGTAATCCAGCTCATACAAAAGTTGGGCAGAAGTTGGGCAGAAGTCGTACAGAAGTTGGGCCAAAAAGTGTATAATGCTATTATGATAATGTAACCCCATTTATTTATCATTATGCATCGTACATGATAATATTTAATATTCCAAACATTAATATATACGAGTATACCTATTGGGGTTTACAATTACAATTATTGATTTTCTTAGATTAATAATTAAGAAGGACCTGTTTTAGTTTGTCTTTAAATTATTCTAAAACAGATTTACTTATTTCCATATATAAAATAAAAATTTTATTGAAGCAAACATAAAAATAAATAAAGTGAATAACCAAAAGAAGTATAAAATTATGACTTCATCCGAAAACCCAAATTTTGGAAATCCATATACAATCCAATCAGAAATTAAAAATATAAAATGAAATCGATAACAAGACTTAGGATTCTCAGCGGTGAGTTTAAACCAGTTTTATGTGTACAAAACCATTAATCTTAATCATCTTGGAACAAAATAATGTAATTTAATGCAAAACAATTACGAAGAATGTAATATGAATAGAACCTTTGGAAATATTTGGAACATTTGATTCTTACCTACATAATATCAAAGAGAGGGTTCTATTAATTCATTTATATAAGAAATCAATACTGAGTGATCTCAATATGAACAATTGGAAAAAGAAATAATGGTATAATGTTGATACACTATTTTATATTTAGCAATATAATTTATTTCATGAATATAAGTAATCGATCCAAATATATGTTTTAACATCTTTTTAAAGGGCTCATCCCAAAGAGTTGTATTTCACATACTTTTACCAAAAAAATTTAAAAAGAGTAAATTTCATCATTCGATGGAAAATCTGCCTGTTTTTCATATTCTCAGAAAAGAAAGACAAAGAGAAAAACAATTATACTTTAAAACACCCAAGTAATTAAGCAACAACTATCCACGTGCTAATCACAAATACCTAAAAGTCTGACCCTTGATTGGCTGGATTTAGGCAATTTGAAGTGGCTGGTGTGTATCAACTACGCCATAATATTTTGCACATGACCCATTGTTTATCGTTTCAGGTTATTTATATGACTTGCCAGTACATGTCGCCCCTCCTTGTCTGTGCCTTTACAGTGGAACGTTGGATTGCCATTTGCTATCCATTCCACCGGGATAGCTTGTGCACTCCACGACGGGCGGTGATAGTTGTGATTGTGCTGAATGTGGCTGTTATCAGCATCAACATGGTTCAGGCCTATTTCTGGGCGGTAAAAGATACCGGCGAGTGCGGCGTTGTTGACGCAATTGCCAATGGATTGTTCTGGAAAGTATACACCTGGTCTATTGAGTTTGTAATGAGTGCTGCCGTTCCTATACTAACACTAATTTTCAACTTATTGGTTATACAAGAATTGACAAAAATTAACAGGTAGGCCGTTAGCCTAATCAGCATAATTGAAATTCTTATTTATCTTCGATTTCTAGATCGAAAATAATCCATGTTTTACTTTTAGTATCTTGAAGTTTTATATGAGACTTTTACAATAGTTTCTAAAAAAACTTTTAATAAAACCCAAAAATAATTCTATCCAGCACGAAAATACGAAAATTAATACAAATCGATACCTGCCATCTCTGAAAATGTTTGATCTAGTGAACTAAACAGATAATGAAAATGAGACATTTTGACGCTTTTTCATTAAATAATAAAATAATTTGAAAATTATAATTTCTAATAGATTATGATGTCTAAAACTAATTATGTAAAATAGTTTTAAAATATATTTTCTTTTCCGATCCTCCTTTTTGGTACCGATTCTTATTTGATCTAAATGTATCAAATATTATACAAAAATTGGTGCAAAAGGTTGTGTTTATTGCAAAATTTCATAAAATATTGGACTTAGCAACATAACAACAAGTGTATAGTCTATAAGACGACAAATTTATAAAACCGGTCGACAATTTGAAGAATAACTGTCTTTACTAGGTACTACATACACAATTGTATTGACATTTGGATTTATGATTTATATCAAAGGCAATAAATATCTTTCCAGTTTCTATCAATTATGTCACTGGTCGTTAAAACTTGGCCTCTTCGAAAAGAAGAAAACACCGATGAGATTTTGAAATCAGATCAATTTTAACAGAATTCTGAAAAAAAAAGTCATTATTATTACAATCATCGCAAACAACAAAATTTTAGACATTTTTAGTCTACTTAGTAAGACCAATCATTTATCGGATTATACGAATATCTTAGATATATTAATATAAAAAATAGTAGACATTTAACCAGCTGTTTCAGTAATAACAAAAGCCATTGAACAGAACTGAAATTGGCCTTGCGTGTTCAAGACAGTCAAGTTGATCTTGATGAATACTAAACAAAATCAATGGTAACAGTTATTTTGAATTCTAAACTTAACTTTAATTTGTAAACATAATACATTGGATTCCTAATAGACTTAGTATTGTCATACATTTTGAATTTTTTTATCTCGATTATACGGGCACCTACCTCTGTATATTAAGTAAACCTACCTAAATGCAATACCACTTATAAAAACAACTATTGAGATACGATTTTGGAATTAAAATTTACTTGTATAAACTGTTTGATGTTTTGTTTATAAATTTAAAACATGTCTTTATATCCAAAAAATAGAAAACCAATAAATATGGCCATCCTTATTTACAGTAAAGGGAATTTGAAACTGCAGACAAAGTTACAAAAATGGAATTGTATATATAAATTATACAAATAATATTTTGTTCTAATAATGATTGAAGTCTTCAGCTGTAATTGAAAAAAGGAACATTGAGTTTTTTACTACTTTATTAAAACAAATACCATGTATTTTGATTTAGTAATAAAAGTATTGGATTTTTTTTTAAATTAATTATTATTATGATTCTTAACAATCTAAATCTCTCTAAACATTTTAACCACACCATTTTTAATGGAAATAGCAAACCCACAATCAATGTTAGTGGATTTTTGCCCCATATACAAAGATATCAAATAACCCTATATTGTTTGCATATATATGATATGTATAAGATAATAAACTAACAAAAAAACAACAGGAAATTAACACTTACAAGATAGATTAACTTTTTAGAAAAGTAATGAATGAATTTCAGAAGTCTTGAATATTTTTAAATATATAAATGTTTCATAATTTGATCTTTGTAGATCTAATTCTGATGGAGATGCATCATTGCGATCGACAACTACAATGTTGCTCTGTGTTAGTTTCTATTTAATATTCACAACACTTCCCGCAGGACTAGTTTATGCTTTACAGAGTTTCACTGATCACGGGTCTCCAAATTTGACAGATGAAGAGGTAGACACGTCTTATTTCGATTTATATTTAATATGATTTGACATGGGAAATCCCATGGTTTGAAATTGGTTTATTTTATACCTTTCCAGTATTTCAATAAAATGGAAAAATGTATTTTAGAAATTCATGTTTACAAAGTATAAAATACATTAAAAATTCTGTTAAATATAAATTTTACTTTGCAGATTCTTCAAGATCCAACATGGCAACGTTATTTTAGAATGATGATTATCAAAACAGCTATTGATGAAATAGCATTGTCACATTTTGCTTGCAATTTCATTATATTTTTTGCAACTGGACGTATTTATCGTAACCAAGTTGCCAGATTATTTGGTTGCTTGTCATCGGATGAGTGGATGTTGGGTGGCTGTCGTCCAGATGCCATTTCAGGTATCACCAAAAGAGGAGCTTCTTCGATGAGATGTAGAGGCCATCAAGAACAAAGTGATAGCAACTCCATTGGTCTGTTAAATCAGACTGGTTCAGAATTCTTAACTACGGATTGTAATGGCTGTAGTTCATCAACACCTTCCACAATACCATTTATTAGTCCATCAAAACAGAATCACGAAAGCTTAAATATGCAACAATTAACGTACAATGATGAGCACACAAATGGAAATCAATCTTCAGCAATGACTTATGTTTGACTAGATTTTTGAAACAAAATTAAGATTATCAATTTACTTCTAAGTGTTTTATAATATTTGTTGTAAAGTTATTACATTTTTAGTACATAAAAATACATTTTCAACATCTTATTTGTAAGTAGTATCTACTATGTATAACTTAATCTTTAAAGATAAAATGTTAATGAGGTTTATTCTCAGTAATTCATTACGAACAAATGCTTTTTATAACTTAAGATGATTAATTTATTGTTCATATTTCTAATTGATGTATTATCTATACTAAATTAATTAAATATTAATTTAAACGACTTTATGAAGTTTTGTCACTAGTAGGTATATTTTCTAGGCTAAAACTGTCCCTAAAATCAACCCAAATCCATAAATAATAGTATTTACTTACATACTAGCTACTAATTCTTTTGTTTAATTTTACAACAAGCAAATGCCCTCTTACCATTTTAATACATTCAAATTATATGATATTATCCTTTAATATATAGGTACTCTTAATTGGTACGTATTTTATATTGATACAGAATCCGGTTGTCCAGAAAACTAATTTCATTTACATAATGACAATAATGGTTAAAGATGAAACAAGATTTCAATGTTAAATAGTTTATGCTATACATACTCTCTACTAAATAACAAATTTATTATTCAATATCTGTAAACATATTGAGTGTTTAATTTTATATTACCTATAGGGATATGTGCATAGGTACTCGTTATTATTTTTTTGGACAATCTATAAAGACAATTGATATATTAGTTATTATGTAATTCACTAAAAAAGATATTTTAGAGTTTTACATAATATTTCAAATAAAATGCTTTTTGTTTTATTTTAACACAATTTATTTGGATTGTTTGAAGGGTCGGTATTTATTATAAATTTTAATTATGCTCATTTCTTTGAACATTTATTCATAAAAAGTATTTTGTTTTGTCAGTCACACTGGGGTGTACACACTATTAGTCTTCTATAGCTCTCTTTATAAACTACACTAAAAGATTTAGTAGATATGTACCAAAAATTTCGAATAAGTATTCAAGATCTTCTATATATTATTTTAATATACTTTTCACTTAGTAACTGTTGCTAGGAGCGCAACTATAACATAGAAATAAGCCTTAGGAATTTATATACATAATAAGCACTACAAGCATAATTTTTAATATAGGTATTGGTAAACATTGGGTGAGGTCAAAGCTATGTCTTAAGAAATTTATTAAGAATTAAACCTTAAAACGTTTCGTAGTCTAAGAAAATTGTTAAGAAAATGAATTTTCTAAGATAAGTCTTAAGAAATTCCACAGTTCCGGGTAATAGCCACTGCCGATTATGAAAGTTATTTTTAAATACAATAATAGGTATATAATATACATTAAACAAAAGAGAGTATGTATTGTATAATAAAAATGGCGTGCTTCGAAATAATATTTATATTGATAACAACAAACAAACACTTCAATTAACCCCTGGCAATGACATTTTATATAGGATGAATGCAAGCAATTAGTGTGTAGTAATCTCCCCCTCTACTACATTAATATTAATCACTTATTAGTAATCCAAATATATCAACATTAAGAAAAATGAAAGATGAGGAAGTCAAATTAATTTGTAAATGTCTACCTCAAGGGCCTACCTAAAGTTCTATACACCAATTAGATATAAAAAACGAGGCGCCCCCTTTGAGTTCATCTTTCAGTGATCCCCTAAACCAATTGAGTTAAAAGTTAATTTTATTCTTCTATTTATATACATACATCAATGAGAAAATAGCACTACTATATAATTTTTAGAATTAAAATACTAGACGGATGGTTGTTTGATCGCAGTTGCAAATGTGTGGTGCTGGATCTTTACAGTACCCATGCCCAAATGTTGTATTGCCAGTTACAAACTCACAGCGCCCTAAACATCTAGGATAGCTCTAGTCACCCATGATTCTCAATCTCTAATGTCCCTAGCAGCCAATTTAAAATTGTATTGGTTGCAGGTGGGAGCTCCGCCTCACACCCCCAAACTTTAAATGTTCCCTAGAAGATGTTCTACTGCAAATATTGTCAATATTCTTCGTTTATTAAATGCGCCGTAGTCAAAATTCGTGGGTCGCGAACAAAAATTTGCTCTTAATGATTTTTGACCTACTCCAAGCATGTTTTTTAATTGTCACAAGAAATGTTTTCTCGCAACAAAAGTATGGGTTGCCATGATAACCCTCAATTCTACTTGTGAAACAGAAATTTTGTTGCTGGCGATCTAATTTTGGTCCAATTATGAGAAAACAAGAGGCCATCTAAGTACATGAAATTGTTTTGAGAATTATCTCAAAATGCCGGTCTTCATGTTAGTAAAATGCGTTAAATAAAGAATTTATTAAAATTTAATCTTGGATGTAATTACAAAATATGGGAAAAACGCGTTTTTATATTATAGGTCGTTTTGTAAAAAAATGAAATACACACCTTTATTTGGTACACAGGTATGTTGGAAAGATTCGTTGTCTAAAAATATATTTAAAAAAATCAATATGGAGGCTGAGCTAGGGGCTGATAACGTCACCAGGTCCAAAAAGCAGAGTCTGGCCAACTCACTTCAAATTTGGTCCAAATTCCTAAAATAAAGGAGTTGTGTGGCAACCCTGTACTTGTGGCCCTAAGTTGACGTAGTGTAACTGTCGTATGAGGAGGCTGGTATACTGGATACCTCCATTGTATGTAGCCACCCTACGGTGCGAACTGTGAGAGACATTCAGATAAGTTTCCACAAAAGTGCGGTGTATGAAAGATTTGAAGTGGACTGTCACGGTTTGCACATCAATAGGGGTATTTCCTTGGGGGCTAGCTGATCCTTGGTTGGCGAGGACGTCGGCTACTTCGTTGCTTGGGATTCTGCAGTGCCTAGGCACCCAGTGAAAGATGAGGTGACTAGATTTCGTAATCAAATGTCATCAGCCCCTAGATCGGTCCGCATTTTATTTTTTCCCCAAAAAAATATTTTCTGTCAATAATTTTTCCAAGGTACCCGTGTCCTTAATAAAAGTGTTATTGATAATTCCTTTACAAAATAAACTGTAATAAAAAACGCACATTTTCCTGTCACCCTAAGAAAATTGGGATATTACTTCAACCAACTTCATAGAAAAAAATCATCAAATGCAGAACTGAATGCACTACACCAACTCAAGCACCAACAAGAAATTGCCTCAAACCAGAAACTTCTCGAAAAAATAAGGGAGTTGAAAGGCAAAGGAATTGAATACACTATAATCGCCAAACAACTGAGAATGCAAATGAAAAACGACTATGACGACTACCGCAAGGAGTG
>JAUYWI010073420.1:0-14057 GCA_034780595.1 Parotoplana pacifica | reverse complement strand
CTACTACTTCTAAACTTAATTTCATTGAAACATATTTTATCAAATTATTAAAACCACAGCTAAATGATTCTATTTAAATTTTTAGACTATACATAGTATTCAAATCTCTATTATATTTTGTTGGTTATGGTTATGCGGTTAATGTTTTTAAATTTAAATTGTACATCACACTTGAAAATATAGAAACGCGTTGTGTGAGAAGGCATTTTTGTTTTTTGTTTTTTCTCTAATTTATATAATACCGTAACTGAGAAAACTTTTTTTCAATTATATTATATATATATATATACAGCTGTCGCCAAATTAATTGCACCACTATATATAATTTTCATTAAAACATCCATTTTTTATTAAAATTGTATATTTTAAATTAAACATCAAAATGATTAAAATAACTGGTCATTAACTGCTCATACATAATTGTAGTTATTAAAAAAAATTAAACTTTTTTTTATTAACTCAGCAACTCGTTTAGGCATTGACCATGCTAGATTCAACCAGCAGTCCCACACAGAATCATCATGGAATCATAATCGCAATACAGCGGCTATGAGTTTGTTTTTAGTTGTTGTGTCACAATTTTTTAATTTATATTTTATTATGCTCCACATATTTTCGATTGGTGCAATGTCTGGGGAGTTACCTGGCCATTGCAATACGGATATGACTAACCTTTGGAAATGTTGTTGAACCACTTTAGAAGTGTGACATGGGGCTAGGTCTTGTTGTAGGATGCCATTACCATACGGAAAATGTTCTCATAATTGTGGCACAATTCTTTGATCAATGATTTTCTTATATTCTTCAGAGTTCACAATTTTCTCACAAACATGAAGATGCCTGGCACCTCTGGTGGAAAAACAACCCAAGAACATGGCCTTTTGGGTTGCTTCATAGTTTGATTACTGTGCAATGGAGATATTGGCTCACCTTTTTATTTTCTAACATATTTTAACTGTTGCCCTTGTACATAAAAGTGACTTTCATTGGTAAAAAGTACATTTTCCCATTGCTTAGCAGACCTTTGTATTGACGTGCCCAATACAGAAGATTTTGATTCATTTTCTGTGTTGACAATTGCTTTTTCATTGGCTTTTGAGTGGGATGACCTTCAGACACAAGATTTCACAAAACAGACCAACTGCTAACATGAAGAAACAGATCATGCTTAATTTCATTAGCAGAAAGGCATGGATTCTTCTTGCTAGCTAAAACTATCTGCCTTCTCAACCAATGGCATGTCATTGATTTTGTCCCACAATTTCCTTTCTGTGTTGGAGAAAGAGAACCAGTGTCCTCAAATCTTTTAAGCAATCTTCCAATGGTTGTATGATGAACATTTACCTCCTCTGCAATTTCACAGTTACTTTTGGAAGTGTACTGTTAAAATTTTTACTGCATTTGCATGGTGATAAATCGATGATAAACTCGAATAAAAATAAAACAATCTGATAAATGTAAATGCACACAAGTTGCTCTCTCAACCCAAATATAAGGTGATTATGGATTTATTTAGGATAATGAAATGCCAATAAAATTTCAACCAACAGGATTGTATACAAAATAAACACAGTGTATCTCAGTTATTAAATATTGTTAGCCACCAAGATGCTTGTTTAATAGTGGTGCAATGAATTTGGTGACAGGTGTATCCACTGATACCATTACATTGTTTTAATGTGATAGTTTTCAAAATAGAGTACTTTAAAAATTGACCCATTTTCAACTCTCCAATAGGCCGTTATGCTTTTAGAGCTAACAGCCTATTGTCATAGGCATAGATATAATAAAAATATTTGGTAGTAGTGACAAGATCAATAATGATGATTTAGCAAGCGACAGTTTTTCAACATTCATTTTTTCAAAATGAGGTTATTTGAGAAAAAGTATGAAATGTATGTATATGTATTTAATATGTACATCTAATTGGCAAACTTTGCTATACTACAGTGAATGTACCTAAGCTTAATAGGTTACATATTCTTCTGTAATAGAAGAAATAGAAGTGAGATTACAAACAGGCAGACAGTAACTGCCTAAAAGTTGCTTCGATTCACTTAAAATATGCACTACATGATAAATCATCATCATTCAAGCATCGTTGTTGTCAGTGTTTGCAAGTCTGTGAAACATGTCTCGCACCACAAATCTCCAGCATCGACGGTCCTTTGTTCTTCTCCTTGCTACCATCACTGTTCCATTCGTCCAATCTTTGATGTCTTCAGTCCATTCTCTTCTTGGTCTTCCTTGTCTCCGTGCAGGAAAAATACCCATCATGACGTTATTTCCAATGCATTGTTCTGTTTTCCTGCTGATGTGCCCAAAGTAGGATAGCTTCTTCGCTTTTATTGTTGCCAGCAGTTCACGATTTGTGTTAAGCTCTGTCAGTATAGAGGCGTTCGTACGTCTTTCCTGCCATGAAATATTTACCATCTTTAGGAGTATCCACATTTCTGCTGCTTCAATCTTTTTCTGGTGTTCCCTTTTCAGCATTCATGCTTTGGCACAGTAAGTGGCAACTGTCCAGATTAGTGCATGTACCAGTTTCAGTTTGACTTCCATCCATATGCCTGTCTTTCCAAACATTCTCAAGCTCCATCATTCTTTGTTTCATCATTACTATTGTAAATGTATTACTAATCTATTACAAATATATATAGGTCAAAAAGTAAGTTCTATATGGTAGACATATATCTGAATAGACCCTATTATTTTAAATATATTTTCTTTATGGTCTATACAGTAGCTATAATTTTAGAGCAGTTATTATTTATTTAGTACCTAAGGTGAGCAATGGTTAATAAAAAGAGTACATTTAAATAGTCAAGATATGGTTGCATGTGCTTTTGTAATTTATCATTCTTTTAAACCTACTTTGATATATAAAAAATAAAATTTAGCTAGGTCAAGATAACTTTAATTAGCCAAGGCCTATAGCAGCTATTATTTGTAGAACTATGGTAGATAAAGATGAAAATAAGCTGTGTAATAATCTTTTACATTAATCATGGGTATTTTCTGTATGTTTTCTTAAATATCTATTGCTATACTTAGCCACATGGTGGATGTTTTTTTAAATAACATATCCACCATGTGGCTGAGTATGGTATTTTTTAAATCCTTGGGGACAGTTTTGTCTTGAGAATAAGTTATTTTACTACACTAACTTGTCATTAAAATAACTTGTTAAAAAACCTAACCCTAAAGATTAAAAAAATTAACAATGTTTTAAAAAAACATGTCTGTTGTCTGGTTAAGTAGTGTGAATATCTATAGATTTATATACTGATTTTTTTAAAACATTCTATTTGAATTTTAAACTAGACTGGTTTTGGTTCCACTATTTTTTGGAATATGCATGTAGCGTTTAGGGAATCTGTAAAGAATCAATTTTTAAGACAAACATATTCGTTGTAGACGTTTCGCATCCTCCTTTCTCTGGATTGTTGATTTAGATAGGAGAGTTTTATTATGATAAATGCTTAAAATGCTGGGTTATTATTATGTTTACCTTACCTCATATCTTTATTATTTAATAGGCGCCTCATATCATTTGCAAAGCTAGAGGCGCTACCTTTCATAATTTCACCAGACATAGCGAAACTAATTTTAAAAAGTTATTGTTTACAATTACTAAGTAATATTACAATTGAATAGTTCAAACTGATTATCATTTTGGAACTACCTTTGTTTTGTCTCATTAAAATTTTAGAGTTTAAGACAATGTCTACAATTCTATTCTTTTGTTTTTTCAAACATTCTTTGGTTTTTAATAAGAGATCAAGCCATTTACCAAAGGTTATGTATATAATATTTTAATTTTTCCCAAATATTCTTAGAGCTAAACCAAACTGTAATCTAAAATAGTTAGAAATAGACATGAAGGCTGAAAATAGAAGACAGTGATCATCTGTGTTCTGTTTTCAAACTGTATTTTCTTTTTCCAAAATAATATATACATTTACTATCGTTGCTCATTTCTAATTATTTCAGATTACTATACTCCACGTGACTCGATGGTATTACAAAACAAGATTTGGAATTGGATCAATAAATAATAGAAGTTGGTTTAGAAATTCAAAGTATTGTATCAATTCAATATGTCGAATATTAAAATGTTCTTTGCAATTGATGTTCAAAAATGTATTGTAATTTTTGTAAATATCTGTTGAACAATTTAACCTCGGAAATATCTATTAGAATTGTTTTTGAAAACGGGTTAAAATGAGGAATTAGAGTTGAATTCAGATCAGACGAATATTTTCAACCTCAACTGATGGAAAATTTAACTTTTCTTTTATCTTCAAAATTAAAAACCGATATATCTGTAACGCACAACACGTGATATATTTTAAAACCAAATTTTTACCTCTGCAACAGAACAGAAAATTTCAATACGTCAAACATATAAGGATGCATTCATATGTTAATTAATTTCTAGGTTGTTTTCAAAAATTTGGGATTACATAAAGATATCTTTTTTAAGCATCTCATGCTATTCCAAAAATTGTTTGTAGATAAATGCATGATATTGTGGACTTTATTTATTTTAAAAATCATATAATTTTTAATATGTTAGAATTACTGTATGAGGAATTTTGTGAAAGGCAATTATGTAAATTGAGTAGTATACAATTCCAACAATAATATTACAAATGTTGTGAGAAAATTAATAATTATTTAACAATATGTACGTTCAGAAATATCTGATCAACTATGTGAAGCTGTTCCACTATTCAAATATCGTCGGGTGTCACAAATTTAAAGATTACTACATTTTGATTCGTGTTGACTCAAGATGCTGCAACATTTATTTTTAAAATTTTTGAAACATATGTTTACCATTATTAAAATGAAAAGATGATATGTATTTCAAAAATGGTTGTTTCTATTATTACATAACAATGTAACTGAGTATCATCATAATAACAATGTAACTGAGTATGATAACAAATAAATTATCCCTAACGTTTTTAAATCAGCATTGAAAAATGTGCAACTAGACCGAAAAGCTTTGAAATAAAAAAAGTAGGTACATATATAAGAAATGCTAAAATATTATGCAATTTAAAACATGTTAAATCTACACGAAAATGCCTATAAAAATAACATTTAAAAATTAGTCCATCTTGTAGGAATGTACAAGAAATCTCTTAGAACTAATATAAATATACATAGCTATTATAGACGGACCGATAGATATCATAATTATACATCTGAAATATAGCTTATAAAAATATAGTTTACGTCATTTCATAGAGAAAGTGTAATCATACATTGCAATACACTTTAAAATAACCACATCCATTTTTGAAGAATATTCTGAGAATTGCATCATTTATATATTGACAAAATTATGCCTTTAAAAAAATCACTATTTTATTCCACAATCATTATTATACATCAGTAAAGACACCGTGGGCCAGGTCATCACAAAATCAGTTATTTATTAATAATATAACTAATTTTATAAGAGATTACTCAAACGACAAAAATAAGATGTTTTTGGGTTTCATTACTATATAAATGACTTTTATGATGACCTAAAAAAATATTTAAGAGAATTACAATCCAGAAAAAACCCAAATACAAACAACTTCAATTATCGCCATGAAAGCTGAAGTATCTAAAGTGTAAAAGCATCATAGGTATAGTGCAACTGAATACCAACTAAAAGTAAAATCTAAAGTAAATAACTTTGTACAATGGACGATGCGATCGGTGCATATACAACAACAACATTACCAACGTGAAAAAAACATACATAACTTGCATTTTAATATTTAGCTAAGATAACACAAATTAGAAAAATATTTAATTCATAATATGGGTCAAACAGCCAATGTTTTAATTACCAGTAAACAAAAATCACACAGAAACCTTGGATGAGCAGTCTGAGTTTAATTTTTTGCTTGATTATAACAAAACCAACTTCGCGGAAGCAAATAATCAACATACCAACTAAAGTGCATAGCACAGTTCTTCCGGGCATACCATTCCATACTATACAGACACATCAGCAATCCAGTGCCGATAAATAATGCCAACCAAAGCGCAACATTCCAGTACCGGGAATGACCTTTAATAAAGATGAAACCAAACCCAGCTCCAGCAAACATCACAAAAAGCACCGGGTAGAAGAAACGAAAGGTGACTATCAGCACATATTCATGAAATACAGCAGAAAGCAAAAAGACACTGGCTGTAGCAACTGCGCGCCTGGCCGGTCCTCGAACTGATTGATAGACATCCCGGTAGACATAAGAGTAGAGCCAGTCATGAACAACCACATTCCAGGTCCGATAATAGGCACCAAAACTCGTGGCAGTCCACCAGTCTTTATAAAACAGTCGATCGCCAAACCGCATCATTTCAGCAAAGGCATTCAGCCAAGAGTGAAGAACGGCAAAAAAGGTAATGAGCAGAACCAAACCGCCCGGCAACATACAACCGAAAGCAGAGATCACTAATTGCTTTGGTGTGATATGGTCCTTGTTAAAATTGAGAAAATTTACAAAGCAGAAACGTGCCAGAACGTAGTACATATAGACAATACAGAAGAATACTTGAGCAAAATTTGAGACAACATATCGCCAGCGTATTCTAGGACTTCGGGGATAAATATTACAATAAACTAAGGTTGGTGCAAACAAAAAATACAAATAGTAGGAGAAATTAGGACATGGTTCATTATTAAGATCTTTACTTTTATCAAACGTCACCTGGTCATCTTGTGACTTGGGCTTATTGTATATGACGCGGGGAACATTTTCCCGAATAAATGCATACGATTTCATCATCATACGGATTTGCTCTGCAACCACCATAACGGAACTAGCCGGCGGAAGTTGATAATAATACACAAGAGATAAAGGTACAATAAGAAATACAATCTGGTAGAAAATCATCAAACCAAACCAAAAGAAATCGTAATTAATTGCACGATGACAAGGGTTTGGTCGCCCAGTAGACCACTGTAAATAAGCTGGGTAAACTATTGCTATGGTTGAAGCCTTCATCATCAGCCAAATCATCACTACATCTTTCATATTACCAAATGCCCATACAACTAATTCAAGATGATAAGTGTGAATGATGCCTCCATATTCAGTCCAGTCAGACAACATAGTATTCAAACTAAATATTATAAGTATGGCAACAAAAATATGATACACGGTCCGAATGTGGCTGATGCGAAGCAGGTCCGTTAATACCGAGTTACGATGGTGAAACACCTTGATTGGCAGCACAGTATCGTCATCCGTGAACTTACCACTTCGATGACGTTGTTTCTGTGGTGAAAGTTTGCTAGACTGATTCGATACTGTAGGCAGTTCAGACAACGTCTTTTCTATAAACTCTTCAGTCATTGTGGAAAGTTGAGCACTAACCATTTGGCTAAATTGTTCACGCTGTGCATCAACAAAGTCTCGCAGTTGTGAGGCAAACAGCTCCTGGTTGATGTCATGGAATGCATCGTCCTCAACGTCGTTCGTGTGGTTGGCTGTAGTTGCAGAAGATACGGGAATGCAATTTGGTTTCTCAGTGGAATTAAGTGGTTTGGAATTTGGTTCATTGTCTGAAAATTGTTGAACGTAGGGCCCAGAATCTTTCAAATGGCCAGAACTGTGGTTGGAGTCCATGATGAATGTGATTTTCTATACCTGTGCTAAGCAAACAAAAATATTACAGTTATAGCAAAAAAGTTGTTTAAATAGGTACAGGCTAGAAATTAGGTTAATGTTATCTCCAATATCTTAACACGTCATTTGATTGGTGGTGACAATATTTTAAAGCAAAGGTCACAGTTCAATTAAAGACACATGCACCTAAAATTCTAGCGTACTTAGGAATTATCAACACGGTTTGGTAATATTACTAGATGGCGGCTTCCTTAGCTATGTTAGAAAGTATGTAGGTAATGGTCACTATACAGATTTTGAAACAACATTAAGTAGATAATTGTTCAGTAGATAATAAATGTCGACAAAGTAAAAAAAAAACAATCAGTGTATATAGAAAATGTATAAGAAACTTCTAGAAATAAGCAAAAATGGCGTATTAACACAATTATGGAACAAAAAAGAGAGATTTAAACAGTTGTAGAATTATGACGTGGTAAAGATTACAATTTCATTTTTGTCAAAATAAGGGCACAAGAAAAAGCAAAAATTGTAACCTGGTATTACATTTGAAGCTAAAATTACTTTGGTAATTAAATTTTATTGACTGTCCAATATCACAAACTAATAAAGTTTAATATAAAGATTGAATAGTTGTGAATTTTCAATATATAAATTACTAATCAGAATACTGCGTTAAATATGTACATTTCTGTGCATGACAAATACATAAAACATGGTTTGGAGGTTTATTATATAGCACACACTAAGGCAAGTTTCGCATTTACATAAATTAACCGTGTATCTCCTGGGGTCACTGATAAAACAATTTATTGACAAATTGTCTTCAAATTTACTTTATGAATGCTCAAAAATACATACATATATCACAGACATTTCCAAAAAATTTCGATTTAATTTGACAATGAAAACTAACATTTTATGCCACCCAAATACATAGTTTCGTATATCCGTAGCGTACGTTTAAAGATATTCAAACATTTTCATCAATATTTAGCAGTATATGTAAGTACTTTTAATGACCCCTAGAGGTAAAGGGACCATTTCTGTGATGTAAGGCTTGCCCTTCTGTGTGCCAGCTACATTTAGAATTAGTAAATATGCCCTATCCTTTCTTGGACTATCACGTGCCATAAATTGGGTGCGCAGAAGCAGATAGCAATACAAAAGCGGAAATGTGATATTATTTAAAAAAAACTTCTAATACGAGTAAGTTTACAAAATTAAGAAAACATAAACAAATAATCTTTTAAAAAGAAGAATACTAATTAAAGAAAAAATAGAGAGTGTATCAATATGTATAAATTTATTAATTCTAAATTGTACGAAAATACGAAAATTGAATTAAAGAATAGAATATGTAAATAAAAAAATATGACAACTGTGTAGGGCGTTTAGTACAAATAAGCAGTAAATAAAAAAATTATATTAGCCAAACATAAGATACAACATGAACAATAACAAATCAATAACGTTCAAGGAATGCTATATTTAAAAATGCACCACTTTTAAAAAGTATTATTACTGCTATGTAAAAAAACGTTAGCTTTAAAATTGGAATTGTAGTTAGAATACACCGTGGTGGATTAAATAATTCTAAACAAATGGGCCAAAATTATGCAATCTTCAACTCTGAAATTCGCTGCTCCAAAGTACGTAAATCCCAAAATATGATCTGCCCGTCTCGGCCAATTGTCGAAATTTGATCAACTCGCTCTTTAGTACCTTTGTTGAACCGCACCTCACTAAAAGACAGAAAGAAAACTAGTTGTAAACAACAATGGTGTAAATTTTAATCTATTGATAGGTTGTAACATTGTAAACTTTTTTACTGGGGCCTATATTACCAATGAGAAGTATTTATAATGTCGGCATTATGTACAGCGCTCATAACGGTATGTATGTGTAGTTTTGTCCTTTTAAAATTGCTGTTGCTGTTATAATGTTGTTATTGCTTCTCCCCGGTCGATTTCACAGTCATACGCATTGGGCCAGTCGTACTGAGGTTGCTTTTATGACGACAGTCGTGCTAACAATATCACCCCAAATTAAACGTTTGAAATGAGTAACATAAAACTTTGAGGTAGATTTCTATGGCTCTCTGTTTTATTAAATTAAATTTATTAGTTCACTAAACAACTTCTCTAGTTACATAAGTATAACCAATTTGACAATGAAATTCAGACAAACATTTTAAATGTTTCAAAATCTTGATATTGTATATCAGTGCATCAGAAAATGACAGGTTTAAGTCAAACAATAATTAACTCTATATGCTAATCTCACTAACAAAATTGAAAACATTAGAATCTAATATGTTAAAATTTAAGTACGGTAGCACTCAAAATACTTATTATTCAAAATAACTAGACCTATACTTAGTGATCACCATTGTGAACCTAAAATCAACATAGTAACAAATACCAACCACCACTTAAAATGATAAAAAAATGCTGTGATGTAATTCAAGATTATAATGGAAAATTTAGTACATGACCATTACCATAAAGAAATTAAGAGACACAGGGTTTGCTAGATAATAACATTTAATTTACAGATAAGTGAACATAAGAGGTAACCTTTTTGATCTACACTCTACGTCAACAATGCCAGATAAGCACATCATATCATTGACCAATACCCAATAGTTTATCACGAGCACATTAGTTAAAAATAGAACTGTAGAATCCGATTGTGTTAGTAACTATTATAAAGTCCGTGGTATTAAATGGAAAGCTTTCGTAATTTGGTCAGTAAATGAGTCACTTCGAAAATCTCAAATTTGTAGCTAATGAATATTCGTACAAAAAAGTTTTTTTTAAATATTTGTATAAAATATACCCATGCACTTCTAAATGAATATACTCACCTATCGCAGGGACCTAGAGTTGCAATTTTGACACACAATAAACTCTGACTGCTACCTCTTAAATCACCAGATAAAACATAGTTGTATAGCGAACTTTTTTGAGAACAATTAAAAATTATTTATAAAATTACAAATTAATTTTTATTCATTCTTAGGTAGACTAGAATATTAGAAGCCATTTTTCGTGATATTTGTTTAATTTAATCCCCCAAAAAGATTGATTTTTTTAAATATTACATTTAAAACACAGTAAGCATTGTCATAAATCTATAAAAAAGACACCTAAAAAACTATCTATGATTGTTTGTTTCTTTGATATGATTTAATTAATATCTATATAATATTGGAGTTGTTTAATAATTCTGCTTTGTAATGCAACCGTTATGTACATAAGATTTCTTCACTGTATTTGAAAATTCCATTTCAAAGCCATGCTATTTACACTCATTTTTTCTGTGTTCAAGCCGGGTTATTATAACTTAACAAATTTTAAGTTTATGATCATCAAAACTTACGTTATTGCATTTTGATGAATAGTGTTTAATTTAGTACCAGAGTCGTCTGTCGTTGCCTTTTTATCGATGTCCTTAAATTTTTGCATAGCGCTAATTTTTCCCACTTTGTTTTCTGTTTTAACATCCAACTAGAAAGGAAAATAAAATCAATATAGGAAATCATTGACATAACCCTTCGTTGTCCCTCACTTATTTAATGTTTCGGAGTCCCTGGGGCGGCGTGAGGTCATAATCCCCATCCCTAGAATATCATACTTCCAATGCACCAACTTGGATGAAATCATCG
This sequence comes from Parotoplana pacifica, assembly GCA_034780595.1. Taxonomy (NCBI): domain Eukaryota; kingdom Metazoa; phylum Platyhelminthes; order Proseriata; family Otoplanidae; genus Parotoplana; species Parotoplana pacifica. Next base: position 2,744 of record JAUYWI010073420.1, on the reverse strand, counting down.
GCAAAAAGCTTTTCAATTAAAAAAAATCGATATTAAGTAATGTCAAAGTTTTAAGTCATATTGTAAATCAACCAATGGTCATAATTTTGATACAATTAGTCACAATGACTGATTAGCTCAAACATCAAATGTAGTAGGCATAGGTGTAATCATAAAGTCAAACTTTGAAATCACCTATTGATTATCCATTTTTAGACCTAAATGTCAGAAATCCCGATTTTTTTCAAAGTTTGGAGAAATATGCTAACAATATGTTCAAATATTGATTAAATCTTCCAAGTTGTAGACTATCTGTAGCTTTAACCATTTATATATAACACAATGGATTTAAAAAATATTGACTTCCATAGACTGGGCGGGAACCCCAACAACCAATGAAAATCGACTATTTTATGTCATTTTTAGATAATTGTTACTACTGTGTTCAAATTTGAATAAAATAGTCCAATTGTTATAATGCTTATACATTGTTCTTTAAAACATATTATACATTTTTAAATATATTGATTTAGAGACTGAATGGGCACTTCAACAGCCAATGAAAATGGATAATTTTTTATAAACCAAATTTTCTGGTGTTTGAAAGGTCATAAAAACTTCAAATTTGGTGTGTAAGTCTACTGGGAACTCAGTAATACGTAACGTTTGGTTATCATTTTTTGGACAAAAAAAATCGATATTCATAGTCCAAATACTACAACTGACTCTAAAATATTGCTCAAATTTTAAATAATGTATTAGAAAACTAGATGCGTCACTTGTCTAGTTAATGTTCTATGAGAGCTCTAAATGATGTCGTTTCTAATGTTTTTAGAATTTTTCAATTAATTAAAAGAGAATTTTTTTAAATCATTTTTAAAGCGTCGGCCAGTCTGGTTCCGATAAAATTATGACATTTTGTACTTGGTACACAAATAGAATATCGGATAGGATATTCCGAATTTGAAGGTATTCCAATATACCAATCAAATTTTATTGGAAAAAGTCATTTTCATTTTTTCTTATCTAAATGCATAGAATTTATAAAATATGGTCAATTTTTGACACAAAAATATTTTTTCTTCTTTGAAATTTTCTAAACTTGTTAATAAGAATCAAGTGGGGAATATAAAAAATTTCTACTGGTTCGCACATTTTTGATCAAAAAACTTTTTTTTAAACGGTTTACAAGTTTTACTCTTGTGGAGTAAAATTTGAAACACCCGGATTATACATGTTAAATTATGAAGTATGTACCAAATATTAACCGATTTCATCAATATTTGACCTCAAAATCATTTTTTTGTAAAAATTACATTTTGCCCATTTTTGACAAACTTCACTTTGTCAAAGGGCCCTCCGTGGACTTTAAAGGTGACCGGCCAAACACTTTTTACACCAAGCAGCAATGTCACAATGCCAAATTTCATGAAAATCGGTTCAACCATTTTTCAATAAATTTTGAAAAACAAGGGGGGAGGGTCGCGACAACGAAGGGTTTGTAAAGGAGGAAAACACATATAAAATCTTTTAAACTTATGAAAACTAATTATAATATAAAATGAAATAAGAGAATTAAATTTAGAGAAACGTAATTTAAGGAGAAAAATAAACAAGAAGAAAGTATTTAAAGAACCATGTTTAATCATAAAAAAGCGACTAGTTTCGTAAAATCTATTTACATCGTCAGACTTAAATTTGGTACGTTTACATTAGTTATGAGAAATTAAAACAACAATATCTAATAAAATTAATAAAGTACAAAATAATTTAGACACACACATAAAAAAAGAAAAAAGAAGAGTAACTGATAGTTAATTAAACACCTTCAAACAATAACTAGTTCCACATTTCCAACATATCCTCCAAATATTGACTAATTTCAACCGGCTTCAGGATCATGTTCTGTTGTTGCAAAAGTTAGTTATATTTTGTACCAACCGCTTTTTTTCGTGTGGCTGTCACGTGATTTTACTTTAGGGAGGGGGAGTGTCAGACCCTAAAACTTTTGCGTGCAAGATTTGTTTTTTCTGGTAAAGTGGTGTCAAAGTTGATTGAGAAGTTTGTGAGCAATTTTGAATAATTAAGCACAGCGTTATCAGAGTCTTCTGAAAGACGTGGTGACGGAGCTTCGTTTTCTATAGTTTCTTCTGGTTTAATGAACTTTCTAAACTAGTTTTGGCGTCGTTGCTTAAGGCTCGTTGAATGGAGAAATGTATTTTTATGAAAACGAACTGAGATGTATGCCTGGAGTTAAGTAGTGAAATATGATGGAATGCGGATCGGTGAGAGTTCTTAATATGCATTGCTGCTCTATGTCAGAGTATAAAGACAGAGATACTTAGGTTGCTGTGTCGTGCTGCTTAAACTTAGTTCTTTTTTTTGGTAGAGGTAATTTATATTGTTTGTGGCATTCATAGGGTGCTCACTCAATCATAAGCATTTTAACCCTATCCATACCGGGGTATTTAACCCGATCCATACCGGGGTATTTAACCCTATCCATACCTGGGTATTTAAAGCCTATTGCAGCCCCCTAACACATTAATTGGCCAGGACCTGGTTTGACAGCGTGAGTGCCCTTTAATAAGAAACCAAGCTTTCCAACATTTCTGAATATCATCTATTTTCACTATTCTTGTTGCCAATTTTCCTCTCTTTTATGCTTTGATTTGAAATATACGAACCTTTTATATTGCTCAGGCTGTGATTATGCCTGGCTGATGAGGCCCAACAAGGCCGAAACAGCTGTCCTGGGCTATCAT
>JAUYWI010073419.1:0-25351 GCA_034780595.1 Parotoplana pacifica | reverse complement strand
GAGAGAGAGAGAGAGAGAGAGAGAGAGAGAGAGAGAGAGAGAGAGAGAGAGAGAGAGAGAGAGAGAGAGAGAGAGAGTACAGCCTTCATATTTACACCCGACACAAGTTTATGTTCAATGTCTGAAGCTTGTTCATAACGCTTTTCTGTTGTCACTATATCGAATTTAACGACGTTAAGCTCTCAGCCCTTATTGACATGGGAAATTCTGACAGCTACATAAGCAAGGAATCGGTTTATAGCGAACTTTCTATCGAAGCCAGTTTTTAGCACTCTGTCCATGGCTCAAACTAGTTTCCAAACTAAATTTGAAGGCCAATATGAAGTCACTTTAATTATTGACAAGCGAAAATATTAATCAGCTCGCTTAGATGTGTTAAGCTAATTATGTTGAGATTCAATACTAGGCTAAGATTTCAGCACCAATATAAAGCTAGAAATTCTGGAAACATTGACAATTTTCGAATAACCAATAGTAACAAGTTTATGCACTTGTAAAAGTCAATCTTGAAGAGCCATCATTATTCTCTAATCTACTTACTAATTGTAAACCAATTACCAACTACAAAATTGAGACGATTTGGGAAAGAAGATCGAGCGTTTATTGATCAAGAAGTAAAGCGGTTACTTGATGAAGGCATTATTGAAACCTCCACTTCTTCATGGCGTGCCAAAATCTGGATCTCAAAATCCTCTGAACAGTCATACAAACGACTCTGTAGTGATTACTTAAGAACAATAAACCTCTTTACCGAGTTGGACACCTACCATTTACCACGCATCGACGAAATGATAAAAGAACTAGCAAAAGATGTATTTTCTACTTTTGATCTAAAAACTGCTTACCATCAAATAAATAGAGAGAAAAAAACTGAGAGAAAAAATTCACCCATTTTGAAGCTAATGGGCGGCTTCACCATTTTCGTAGGATTCCCTTTGGCATCACAAACGGAGTATCTTCGTTCCAAGGTGCAATGGACAAAATGGTAGAAGTTGGAGATTCAGTAGATACGTTTCCTTATCTAGATAACATTACTGTTGCCGGTAGAAACCAAGAAGAGAATGACCACAAAGTTAGCGAATTCTTGGAAAATGTTTAACGATGCCGTATGACATTGAACGAAAGTAAAACAAATACACTCTGTGCCAGAAATTAATGTTCTGGGTTACTGTGTTGGTCAAACCACTGCTAAACACGATTTCCCACTATCCCAAAGGATCTTGGAGCATTTGAACTGTTAAAAAGAGCGTTCTAAGGTTATACTAAGTGCTATTGATGAGAGTGCACCGTTCATGGTTGAATGTAATGCGTCAGAGGTTGTCATATCTGCTGGACTTAATCAAGGCGGTCGACCCGTAGTATTTATGTCAAGGACATTTTAAGGCAGTGAAATCCGCATTAGAAAAAGAAGCTACAGCGATAACTGAAAGCTTACGAAAATGGTAACACTTATTAGCCGGACGACACTTCACCATAGTCACTGATCAATGGTCTGTCGCCTTTATGTTTGATGACAGGAAGTGAACTAAAAAAGATTGTTGAATGGAATTAGCATCCTTCAGCTACACTATAAAGTACCGACCTGGAAAAGAAAATACATTTACGCGAGCCTTTTGCGCCTCAGTTAAACCCGAATCTCTAAAATAATTACACTATGTATGCACTATGTATGTCACCCAGGAGTAACGAGATTACTACATTTTGTGAAATCTAAAAACCTTCTTTACTCTTCGGATGATGTCAAAAGAACATGTGCCAGACCTTCCAGACATTCACAAGGAACACTTAGTAAGGTCACCCAATCGATGGAACGAATAAGTATTGACCTCAAAGGTCCACTTTTCTCCTCAGCACAAAATACCTATCTATTGACTGTTATTGATGAATACAGCAGGTTCCCATTCGCTTTTCCATGCTCAAACATGACTTCTGTTTAAATCAAATATTCACTTTGTGTGGCTACCCAACTTTCATTCCTTCAGATAGATGTTTGGCCCTTATGTTACAAGAGTTAAAGGAATATCTTCTTCAACGGGGTATAGCACCCCTTAACGATCAAGTGGAAAGCTACAATGACATTATCTGGCGTACTACATGACTTTATTTAGAATCACATTAGCTCCAGGTTATTAAATGGGAAAGTATCCTACCCCAAAGCGCTACACTACTCTACATTCGATCACTCCTTTCAACGACAACGATTATAACGCCACATGAACGTTTCTTTGGTTTCCAAAAAAGATCTTCACACGGAATTACACTTCCCCATTGTTTGATCTCGCCTGGTCTGGCATTTCTACGTAGAGTTGTATGCTAGAATAAAAACGAGCTCTTGGTAAATGAAGTAAAATTCATAGAAGTCAACTCAATGTCCGCATGTGAGATCCCCAGATGAACATGAATCTGCAGTCTCTCTACGTGATTTAACCCCAACACCACGCACCAAGTTGAAACAATTGTTGCAGATACAACGGATACCATGGACACCGTCTATCAAGCACCAGATGAACCTGAATTCGAATTACAAGTGGTAGAGAATGAGACTTCAGAAAATATTTTACTCCGTCGTTCAAGCCGTGAAAGAAAAACCCTTGATCGGTATAGTTTTTGAACTTTTAGAAGGGTAGAATGATATGACTAAACTTATAATTCTAAGTGTCTATGTTTTTATATGTCTATGTCTATATATACATGTATGTATATGTACATATATTATTTATCTACATATACCTCTACTGATAGTTCTGTTTTACTTTGATTAAACCACAATAATGGTTTAATACGATAGTGCTTTTCATATCACCAAATATAAACCATATTATGTGTAATGTTGACTTAAAGATAGATATATATTAAACGTAGACTTTTTTTAAATTGGAAATTTTAGACACCAGTGACCTACTTTAAGGACCCACCTCGTGTTCTTGGGGGTGCTATGTCAAAAAAATATATCAAAAGGTTCCCATAAAATTTTTAGGAAAGGTTGGAAAATTTGAGCTTAATCAGTAGATTAATTTAAACGCTATATTTGAAAAGGTGTTAGGGGGGTTGTTTTATCCCCCCTAAATCTACCAAAGGTTTAAAAATTCATGGGTCTTCATAAAAATAATTATGATATTTTTATTAAAATTAGAATAAATTCTAGATATACTAAATTATTTCTCACAAATTTTAGGATTTTTATCTGTGTGTTTTAGAAGTAAGTTTAGACAATATAGTACTACTGTAGTAATAAAATTAGGAAAAACATTATACATCATTTATAAATCAAATTTCATTACTTTTTTTATGAGTGCCCATATATCTAATCAAAGTTAATAGAATATCACTTACATAAATTAAACTTTGGAAGTCCCTGAAACCTCAAAATACTGAGGCCTGGCTCAGCGTCAAAAGCAAACAATACCAAAATGCTTCAAATGTTAATAATATCTCGGCCTCCCCGGAGCGAGGGTAAAACTAAGTTTTATGGGAATTGTTAGTAGCTAATATACTTTAAAAAAACATAAAATGTTTGATGGGCACCTCCTTTAGAATTTTATCAACCCCGGCCGCCATGGATTGGGCTCAAATTTAGAATGTTTTGACAAAAATCGATGGGGCCGATTAAAAGACCGATGACATCAGAATGTTCTGAAATTAATCTTTGTCTAAATTGACTTCAAAGTTGTGTGTACCTAGGTCCACTATGGGAACTAGTTATATTTTTTGTAATAAATTAATTATCAAATTTTAGTTCAAAAAATTATTTGTCCAAAATCACTTAGGTAGATGTACCAATAAAATCCAAACCAAACATCTTACCTTTCTCAAGGAAGCTGTTTGAATACATTATTAGAAAAATGGTTGCCTCACTTTTAGGATTTTTGGTCTAGGGTTCTGGGCCACTCTACTTAGCCAATGGTACAACAGCTTGTAAAATTATTTACTGATTTATATAAAGTTTTCTTTTTAAAATTTAAATGGTCTCAATAAATAGGTTATTATTGTTTCTAGATTAGTTTAGTGGTTTTGGGATAAATTTATTTATTTACTAAAATTAAATTCAATACCGGGTACCGACCCAAAACCATTGGACGTCAATTTTTGGCTGTTTTACTATTAATAATACTCTTACATATGGGAAAAAGTATAGATATGCCATTATATAAAGATATTTCAATGAGCTATCATATTTTATTAGCAAATTAAATGTCATCTTTTTTCTATTTAAAAATATAATTTTTGACACAAAATTGTACCAACTTCGTGAGATTTTCTATGGCTGTTCAACTACTACACAATTACCTACTGGAATTTTTTAAAATTCTGTAGGTACCTCGAATAGTATTTATTTAAATCAAAAAATAAAAAATGTTGTTTTTGGCGGCTCTCAGGTTTCATCCATATCAAATACCAATATTTTTTAGAATGTGAAATATAAGCATTATATTTGTAATGTACTTGTTGAATATTTGACCCAGGCATATTTTTTCAGAGGCCATCAATAGTTTTACACCTATTTTTAAGCAAAGTTAGAAAGTCGCGACTTCTCTCCAACATCTATGAAATGTAATTGGTATTCCTAATCTAGTTTCTTACAGAAAGCTTTGGAAAAAAACTTCAATTGTAAACTGTTAGGTATTTCAGATTAGTAATTGTTTCTCAGGCAAATGCGCAAAGATTTTTTCGTATTAGTTATTAGATAATTATAACTTTTTTAATGTTTTGCTTTAGTGATTTTATTAAGATTGCTTACTGGCTTATGAAACCTAGAAACAATTATTTACCTACCTGATGTAGTGTAGATTAATTTATATATACGCAATGAATTAGGTGTAGTTGTCAGTGGAAGAAAATGAACCCAGCTGGTTGGATATTTATGACAAAGCGTGTAATCATGTTTCCAAAGATGCATCTTATTCGAATTCAATAAAGAAACTGCTGAGCCAAGATAATTACCTTTAATTATAAAGATACGACAGAAAACAGCTCATGTCTAACGGGTTTTATCTTACAAGAAAACTACATACAGAATACGTATTAAGATACTTATATCTATAAGCTGTATTTGTCGTAAACCATGCTTAATGTTTCTGCAATATTTTAAGGACACTTAGGTAATACGAGTATGAGATAGAGATTTATATAAATAGACACTTTTCACAGTAAAATAAGTAAGCAGTTAAATGCCCAATTCTTAAACGAAATGAAAATAGTATTTATATCTACAATTCAATTCTATCTACCAATTTAAATAAATAAATAAATATTCCGCAAGTGTTAGATTCTAAAACTTATTAATTAATAAAAAAAATTTAATTGTCATAAATTTGTCTGTCAATTTTAGAAACAAAGCAAACCGGATTTAAAGAGTTAAATGTTTTAGGTCAGTGCATTAACTAACTTTATTATTGAAATCCAGAAAGTATACTAAAATGGTGGCACCAAATAATAGACACTGTTTATACCTATAAAAGAATAAAATTTAATATTATATTGTGTATGTGCTTGAAGTTGCACTTTTTACGTCACTCAAATACATTACAACAGCTGAGGAATAACATCAGTTAGGATTACATTTGTTGACGAATTACTCATTAGGGAATAATCACCAGGAAATGTTCTGTAGATGGCCATTTAGTGCCGTGTTAATAAAGTATACCTTTTAAAAATTAAAACTGGCATAAAATATCTAATAATACTATTGAATCTAAACTACAAAATTATTTTAAAATAATGCTTCTAAATAGGATTGATTAAATAGCTACTCTAATTATAGAACTCTTTGTATAAATTTGGCTATGATATTTTATTGAAGTTGTATATTAGTTACCTACTAAAAATATATTCTTTACATTGAGACCAAAACCTATTTTGTTTGACTTAAAGGGCTAATTATTACCTACATCAAACTTTAGAGAACCAAGTTCTGGGAAATTAGTATTAAATGCTTTTTTATGGCTGGATAGTTTTGATTTGCTCTGTCGATTATCATGCAGGATGTATCATGAATAATGTAAAAACATCAGTTTGGTTTACAAAACAAGTTCAAGCTTTATGTTCAAGAAACGATACATAGGCTAATTTTAAAAATACATAACCACTATATTATGATAGATGTATGTTTCTGAAAATAATAATTTTAGATGAGTAGCTTTTCATTCTTTTCTTTGCCAGTAAGAAGCCTCATTTTATATTATGAATAATAGATGAATGCATATGGTGCCTAATAAATTGTTATTTGTAACTTTGACTGTAAGGTAGGTACTTGTTTCAAACAAAAGTGACATAAAACTGTAAATATTCTTGTTATTATGTCACTTTTGTGGAAACTTTGTCAACAAAAATATTTTGATTTAAACATTGATGGTACATTTGGAGATACCTAAGACTATTCACCGAGTTTATAAAGCATAAATTAATATGTGTAATAGGAAAGTGACTATTTTAATGAATTCAATAAACTAAGGAAATTTTGAGTAAAAACTTAAAGGATAGATATTTATCTACATGTTTATTGATCAATGGAATCAAATGTATAACTAACAAATTATCGTAAACCATAAACATGTAGGTATACTTAATTCATAAAAGGGCCGTTAAACCATTTTGTCTGATATTTCGGAAATATGTCATTTTAAAAAGTGCACATCTGAAATATAAATGTGATAGGTAGAGGTAAATATAATTTTAAACCAAATAAGATACGTTTTCACTATAACAAACAATGAATACCTACATATACTCGTACCGACAAACTTAAATTTATTCAAATAAATATAAGTATCATTTTATAATGATAATATTATTTATGTAGGATAACATAGTTATGTACCTAATATATAGTCTAAGCCAGCTTTATCATAAAAACCATAAAATAGTTCTTATTTGGCATCCCATATTTAAGACGTAGCATCGAGTTTACATCTTACCTTTACTTACCTTCCTAACAATATTCCAATAGTGACGTATGGGTATACCCCAACATATTCATTTTTCTTTATTCGATCACCACTAGGTATAGCTTGCTAATTAGAGTTTTTAGACATGTTGCGTTTGAACCCAGTGGCACGCAACAATGTAACCATCTATCCTACAACATTTCGAGTTAAAAAAACAACAAAGCAAACTTAGTTTAGTTAGAAAAAAATCTTTTATTTTTGAAAAAAGAATCTTCTATATGTTTCTTAAACTGAAGTTTTTTTAATATGATATCATACCTAAAACATGGTGATTACAACACAAAAAATAGATTCAAAACAAAAATATCATTTTAGCATACAATGCCTACTTAGATATACAATAAAATTATTTTAAATGTTTAAACACAAACTAATAGAATAGGCCTAGGTATCCTATACATTGTTCTATAAAACCTTAATGTAGATATTCAAATCCAGATATTTATTTTAGTCATTCCACTCAAAACTTCGAGTGTGTAATTCAGTAGACCACTCATCAAACCTCGTCTGCCAACATTCATTCGAACTGCTTCAATTTATTCCAAAATAAAGTAAAATGTTTAAACAATACTTAAATCTTTTTTAGTATTTTATCCAAAGTAGAATTACTACTGTTTGTTGTATAAATTAAATCAATGATATCTTGAAAATTATGCATGAAACACATTTTAAAATATACATATTAAATAGGTGTTTCATAAAACTATTGAAAAAGTCATAAATATTGTACATGACATCAATGTTTAATTAAAAAGGGATTAAAGGAAGCACTAATTTAATCTGATAACTTTTTTGTAAAAAATGCATCTGATTAGGTATAAAAATAATTTTAGAAGTCAAAAACTAAGTTATGGGTATTCATAGGATAGAATTATTGAAATTTCATTATCCATGGCTAATAGATTTTCTATGAAGATTTAATTTGTGTTTATTTAAAACAAAATACAAATAAATTGGTTTTGTACACCAACCAACCTTTATTTCGTTTGATTATTTATACAACAACAAAAAAACGTCATCCAAGAACTCTTTAAAACATTAGACCTTAAAAAACAGGAGTCAGGTTTCATGTGAGATTAACAAAAGTTTCTGATGGCTATACAAGAAGAACATGGTTAGTTTTCTCTGTTTGAATTGTTTGTTGGTCTAATGTAGGTAGTCGAAATTTTAGTTGGTGGTCAAACATTTTGCATCATTTCAAAGTATGGTAGAATTATGTGAGTATTAGTTTTGCATTGTTCGGCTTTTGTGTTTACTTGTCTGTTCGTTTGTGTGTTTGAATGAAGTGAAAATTCTGAAATGAAATGAAATAAAATAGAATAAAGAGGGCATCAAATCAATAGAAACAATTTAAGTAAATAATCCAATAACAAACAGGTCGTTAAAAATGCTACATTAAAAATGTCTAAAAAATAAATACTCTGATTGACACAAATATTAAGATAATATTCTTTTAAAAACGACTACTTTAGCGTGTGATGAACAATTTAAATATATCCGAATAATATCTACAAATTTAAGGAAAATAGACAGTTTAGTTAGAACCTAATGCCAATTGTTAATATAAAGTAACGCCACTTTTATTTATGTACGTTGGTATTTCAGAGTTATAGATAAATTCCTTTCGTTTTCTGAAGGTTTTAATGGTCGAACAGCTATATCGTCAATAATAAGAAAATTGTTATTACTTTGTAATATTTCTTGTCCTTCTTTTCTTAAATATTTTATCCAAAAAATAGAACAGCTGATTAGTTTAGATTGCCTGAAGTAACGGACATTTACCAAAATATTTCAAAACAGTAACAAAATGTGGTTTTCTTTATCAAATTTGAGTCAAATTACTAATTTGCTTAACAAAGGTATGCAATAATGATCTTTATAACATATTTGTAGATTGTAGGCAATTCAATTTGTCTTATTTGACAACATTTCTTGTTAAAAAATGCTATACACTCAGATATATTAATTAATATATTTCCGTAGCAATGTCTTTAAATTTAGATTAAAAATAATCTAAATAATATTTGAAAATAAATTTCATTTTACATTTAAATTCAAAAAGAAATTTTATGACAAATTAGATAGATACTATAAAGAAAAAAACCATGCCATATGCTTTGATGAATTACAACTAGAAAATAGGCTAATTTAATAATAGGTTCAACTTTTAGCCCTTGACTATTAAATCTCTGAGCATTTGCCTATGATAAAATGGGGGAGGGTAGAATATTATGTTTCCCATGCATTGTATGAATTAGGCTGAAATTTTGGTACCTTGGAATGTTTTAGGCCATACTATTGTTTTTAGAAAAATATCAATAATGGGGCCAAGCTGGGCTAATGACGTTATAGAGGACCAAAACAAAATTTTCAGTTTGACTTCAAATTCGGTGAGTAGGTCCATTAGACATTCAGTAATGTAAATACATAATTGTTTGTAAAAATAATTTTGGCTAGTCACTAAAATAGCTCTAAAATCTATACGAAACATCCTATTAGGCTCAAATTTGAGATTTAGAAATAGGGAGATATTAGAAAATTGGATGCTTCACATTGTTGCTGGTCTTTAAAGTCCACCATACCAGGTCCATACATTTCTTTTTTCAAAATTGTATTTTATCATAATTAAATGGCTTTTTCAAAAACGAAACAACAGTTGACCTACTTCAGAGGGTAAACACGTGAATCCGAGTTTTTTGAGAAAAAAGTTTTTAGTTCAAAAGTTGAGAAAGAAAATTTGTGACACAAAACGAAAATTTCAGCGCAATCGGATTTACCGTTTTTGAGCTAGATGCTAATATGTGCAAGGGGGGTGTACACCCTCCCCTTATCAGCGAAGGGTTAGGGAAAGATAATCGTTGAGAAAGAAAGTTTACTTTTTTTCAAATGTTATAAAACCTGACAGTCAATTATTATGTTTACAAATCGGAACAGTTATTTAACAAACTTAATTATTTATAACAAAACCGTTTCGTTCACAACGTAGATAGATTGTTCTTGACTAAATTGAATAAAGAAATAATCTAAATATAGCGAGTTGCTGGAAACCGATAAAGTGTTCTATAGAATAATTTCATTTAAAATATCATTTTGTCAATTTATTAATTATAATATCAATTTTGTTACAATCAAAGAATAAATTAGTTGTTATAAATCCGACTATAAAAATATATTATCAAGATGTACAATTAGAAAAATTTCTCTCATATTGATAACACTTGCCTATAAGAAAATATATGGCACTACTATAGGCTATATCGAATTTAATGAGCGATTGTGACAACACAATTTTTCTATTTTAGCAAAGTGATGTTATGCACAACAAGTATAAATATGAAATCCATACATAAAAATATAATGTATATTATAGTTCATATAGCACTGCATATAAATAATCTATATTTACGGGAAAACAAAATGAATGTTTAAATTAATAGAATCCATGAATATTATCTCTAAACGGGCATTAATTTCGATATGTATGTGTAATTGAAAAATAGAGGTTAATAATTGTATTTTATCATCCTAAAATTTAGAAGTCGTCTACAGGGTATTAAAACAACTAATAGCTGTATGTAAATGTTTGTGTTTGTGACTGATACCTTACTGTATAGGGGAATGAGTTTTCTGTTTAGGATGTATAGGTACTTACCATAACAAGTTCTTTTCCCGGTCTTTTTCAAGTTTCATCTGAGTTCTCCTCTTTTCTTCAATCTTCTTTTGGTAAAATTTTTGGTAAGTCCATCTTGTGACAAAGCATTTAATATTTTGATAAAAACCTGTGGCCTTTTTGTAGGCAAAAACTGCATCTTTGATGAAAACAATACTGATTTTAACAAACTCAGGTTCTAAGAGAATCAGGCTCATTCAGAGCGCATTTATTTGAACTCACGACTTTAGGATTGTTAGTCCAACGCGGTAACCACTTTACTATGATTGATAATTTTGTTGTACATACATCATGCAATTCTAAAAATCTTTAATGTTTCAACTATGTTACTGGTGTATTTCGAAAGTTGACAACAAAATTATGGAAATTGTAGCTGTTGCATGAAACAACTACTGACTTTTGTGCAGTATTGGACAATTCTGTCATGTGATCAGCAGATTACGCCTCCCTCTATGGATAGGGCTTATTATGAAACATCAATAATGGCCAACCTTACTAAAGATCATAATTAGAGTATGGTCGACCGATTTCGGTGATAGGGTATAATCATACTACCATTGCGAATAGCTAAAAATCCAAAGATTTTTTATACCTAAATAATATAAAAAATATAGCTCTATACCAAGGTTTAGTAGTCTTTGCTCTATACATACATTTTGATTTCCTGCTATTTGCTTTTGTTATTAAAATGCATGTAAATTGATCTCAGTTTACCCAATTTGTTTTACCGCACCTATTTACCTTTATTTGTACTGCTCTTATTTCTAAACAATATAAATTTATCTCACGTATGTATGAGATTTTCATTGTGATACTGTATAGAAAACCTTATTTCTTAATAAACGTTTATTATTAATGGTGATACCCATTATAAATTTAAAATGAAAGTAGCCTATCGAAGCTGCCTAACTATTTAGGTACCTCTGTGTGTCCAGTGGACCAAACTTGCATGACAAAATTCTCAAAATGTCAAAGACAATGAATGATATATAAATCGATAGTCTATTTTGAAAACTGTCAGTTGGCTGTCCTTAGAGTATCAATTAATAAAATGTAGCTAATTTATCAAGTTCCTAATATGTGGGAGTCCTTTATTGATAAAATAATAAAAAAAAACAATGGATGACAATTATTGGAACTGAAAACTACGGAAATACCTACTTGTTTGCTTAATTGTTCTTCGATTATCTTTATGAATATAAATTACAACAAAGGAAATTGGTATTTTTATTGAAAACTTCAATTTAGTACAAATTAACTGAATAATAAGCAACTCATTCTCTTCAAAAAACATTCCATTGTGCTTTCATATCATGTAAAATTAGACACTAAAGTCTACTTGAAGTTAAGAACTATTGTTCTCATATCAAAACGGTTACTTTTGCCTCCTAATATTCCTTCTGGCACAGTTTGCTGCATAAAAGTATAATAGAATAGCCAGATAAAAGAAGAAAGAAAAGTTTTGAAAACTAATAGAAAGTTAAATAAGAACAAGAATTTTATAAATATGTATAATAGCAATATATTCAATATATATATATATACAAATTGTCCCATAGATACTACATTCAAAAAGCATTACAGAAATCATTAGTATTTAACATTATAAAATTGGCACAATAATAGTTTTATTTATTCTCATTGGATCTGGACAAAAATAAATGGATAGATTTTATAAAACTAAAAAATACGTGTTTTGAGAGGGGAAAAAATCGGTTTTTGCGGGCAAAAATCGATAGTCAAATTTTATAAAAATATATATGGATTTGTGTTACTGAGTGCCTAGTGGGTCTCGACACGAAATTTAAAGTCAATTTAACACACTTTATGGATTTTTATTTAAAAAAATAACTTTTCTGTCAATGAATGTACCAAATAAAAGTGTAAATTTTACATTTTTATGAATACGTGATCTATATAATAAAAAAACGCATTTTTTTAGGACACCATATATGTATATGACAAAATGTAAAATTTTAAAATGAAAAATAGTAGTAGGTAATAGCAATGACAATTAATTTAGATTATGGATTTGTTGCTGACTACAGATTGAAAAGTTTTAATCTAGCAAATTTAGAAACTCTGAACTGAATAGAGAAATTTTTATCAAATTAAATGCCCACAAACTTCTATAAAAATACTGTTTGTCTACACAAATTCAGTTTAATAATATGTATATAATTAATACATACAGTAATTCCATGTTTTATTTACATCTTCTAAGTCTCGTCAATTTTTAAAAATTGATAAGGTACTACATATATTTAAAACCGAATCAATTCCCTTATTATTTATACTCGTATAATTAAAAAAATATAAAATCTTTACACAAAACTTTGCGGAATTTTCAGTTGATAATATTATGTTGTTCGTAATATACACGTAAATTATCTATACAATTAATAATAATGACATTTCATAATGTGAAAATAGATATTTACAATTTGTACCTATAACTAAAATTGTTATATAGAATATTATAAAATGCTGTTATGTGGAATGTATAAACAATTATAAGTTCGATTGGTGGATACACATGATTCAATTAGCGAATATCCAATTCCAAGTACAAGGTAAACAATTTATTATAACGTTATTAAAAAATAAAACCTCCTAAGTTTTGAAACTGAAATGAACACATATTTTCAAACAAAGTATTCAAACGTGCCAAACTGTTATTAAACAAAGTCAAGTGCCAAACTTAAATCATCATATGCAAAATTTATTCTAACATCTCTTGAACAGCTTTACAGATTTTTTGAGTGAACCAAAATTCTAAAATACCAAGGCCATACTGTATACTATGTACAAAATAAGTCCATCCATACGAGGCCGTTAAATCCGTGGTTAATAAAGGGGGAATCTAGATCCCCCACTAACAACATTGTCACAAGTGGAGGTCCGCAGATTTTCACGTAAAAAAATCATACCCCATACAAGGTCCCCCTAATGGGCCCTCAGAGTAGGTCACTAGTCCAAAATTTCCAAATTTTAGACATCTACTTTTTAAAATTGCACACATATGGCTCAAATTTAGTATACCGCTGTATGTTAAAAACTCTTCTTTATTCAACATATATTACGGGTTTTTGAAAATGTTGGTTTTGTCAACAGCGTGCAACCTAAAAGTCAATCAAAAATCGTTTTTTAGATAATTTCCAAAGGATAGTTTTTTCTAAATTTAAAAAAAGATGTAGAAAAACTATTGTCAAAAATATTTCTAAAAGAAGTTATGGAAATCCTAAATATTTAGATAGGAAAATTGAATTTCCTAATAAAATAAGAATAGTTCATTGGACCTGCATATTTGGTACATCTATTTTTTATCTGGTATATTATAAGTATGCCAAATAAACAACTGATAGCTTTATCCTAAGAGAAAAATATGGGGTCCACTGATTTTGGAGGTGACCCGGACGACACGATAAAAAAAATCAATATTTCTGAAATTCAAATTTATATGTGATAATATTCACTTTTTAAATGAATCAATTTTTGTGGACCTTCCCTGGTATGGTGGACCTCTAAGACCAGAAGAACCATACATATGAATCATCTAATTTTGCAATACATTATTCCTATTTCTAAACACCAAATTTGACCTTAATAGGATGTTTGTTTTAGATTTTAAAAACATTTAAGTGATTTTGACCAAAATGGATTTGTATTACTGAGTGCCTTAGTGGACCTCTACACCAAATTTGAAGTCAATCGGACAAACTTGAATTTTTGTTCGAACAGAAAACTAAAAAAAACGCAACAATGTATCTATGTATAATGTGATTAACAAAATTAGTAGGTAATTTTATGAATTACAAATATTTAACAACAGAAGTAAATAGAAAAACACAATGTTTTTATAATTTTACTCTAAATAAACATTGCGGTTTTTTATTTACATTTAACAACAAGTTTTTACAACTTCTAACTAAAATGTTGAATTATACAAAAGAAGAGGCAACCACAGAAAACGGTTTTCGCTTAGTTTTATTGGAAAGCGTATCTACATTGTTTTCTGATAGATTCACATTAGCGGTTTTGTTCATCACTGGCAGAAAGGCATAGTTAAATGCGACACCGCTGGATGGAGTGTTCCGCGTGGTCACCGCTGCACCACCAATCTCATTGCAAGTCTTGGTAAGTAAACCATTTCTCTCCTCATCATTTGCCGTCGTGGCTGGTTGAGATGTAGCATGGGGGAAGTCTTGGTCGTCATCAGGAGGCTCCCCAATCTGTCGTTGTGGCATCAACGTCTGGTAGTTGGACAGGGGTGGGAAGTTACATCTGCGGGTGTCTTTGGGAGAGCCCATCGGAGGCTGGTTTTGATTGTGAAGAAGGCATACAGTAGCAGACGTGTAAAGTGGTCTTCCAGCAACGGTTGCAGAGCGGAATGCCCCACCGGGAGCCCCCGACATATGGCTGGCCAACTCTCCATAAGTGAACACTGAGTTTTCATTAAACTCCTCCGGACAAGCAATTTGGTGATAATCTAAAAAAAGAACAAAGCTAATTTCCATAAACTTTTGTTGTTGTTAATCCATAAAAAAGAAGAATTGAAATGTTTTGGATTATGTAATTAATTCACTTTTTAAAATAACGTCTTTAGACAATTTTGTAATATTATTAAATTAGTCATTTAGCGAATGTTCGCCATGATTATGCGTTTCATTCTGCAAATCTGGTCCAAAAATGTGACGTATGACCATAATATGATGCTTCGAAAATGTGCAATATTTAAGAGTATCCGTTCAAATTGTTTCTGTATTTTGACATAAAGAAAATCTCATTTCCTTTAGATAAATATTGATTAATTCATTATGGAATTCCCTATATTTTGATTGCATTTCAACCTCAAGGTTACACTTTTGTATTATGTGCTCTATTGTCCCCTCAAATTGTATAGGGCCAAAAAAACAAAAATCCACTTTTTTGCTTCATTTCTTCCTATTATTCTTTTGATTTTCGTACTTCACTGCCACATGATGTTAGCTTTCCCTGCTTAACCATTCTCCTAGATTGACTATAGGTGGTTTTATCACAAGTTCATTTTAAGTTTTATACATACATATATTGGTAACAACCATAGATAAACTTGTGGTGTTACTACTAACATTAAGATAAAACTAACCATTTGTCTATTGTCCCTCTCTCTGACTGCAGAAGCAAACATGTAAAAATTGAAATCTCCAATTTTGCCATTGAATTTTTGTTAAAAATTAAAAATAAGACAAAGAAGCTACGAAAAAAGTGAATACTACACGGATCAAATATGTACATGCATACATTGATTTCTACTGGTGTCCTAAATATAATATAAAAATCTATTGACCCTCTCTAGAATTGGCAGTAACAGCGATTGCGCTTCAAATTATCGAGGTAAACGATGTCTGCAAAAAGTACATTTGAACTAATTTATCTATGACATTAAAACAACTTATACAGGTGCACTGAGCAATCTAAGAACAACTAAATGCTGTTAGTTGGATAGTTTAAAAAGTTAACAACTTAAATCTCACTGAAAATAATTTGCCTATATAGAATAGATGAAAATAAAGTCCTGTTTAGTAGGTATAGCTGCTTTTGCTGCAATATTCTTCGACAATTTGTGCCAAGATGATGGATGATGTGTTCAATCTTTCGGCTATGCATATTGAATTCTCAATAGCTGGACAATAATAAACAGGTATGTATGTATGTAGATACCCCTAAAGATGTTTAGTCGGAAATGATGAAGAACTGAGAGAAATAAAGCGGATTAATTTTTTTGGTGCTGTTTGAAGAATGTTCGCGACATAACAATTGTCAAAAAATTAGATATGAAAATTAGTTGACAATCATGCATGTAAATTCAAAACAAACTAGAAATTTATTGAAACTAAATGGCAATGATTTTTCTTTGATTTTTTTAAATGCTAATAGCAGTATAAAAAAATGTCGAGTTATAAATTGTTGAGAATTTAAGCATATATTATTGACTATTATATAAACATTACCGAGTTATTTTGAAAAGAAATTACTGTCAAAATAGGTTAGCATCTTAACTTAAAGTTTTTATTCTCAACCATCAGAGTTCTCTGTGCTTCATCTAACAGAACTGACTTATGAGAATTTATTTTAATCAGATACACTGCCATAGTTTGAGCGATAGCATCGTCATCATCGCGATGCATCAGTCTCAACTGACACATTATCATTAATTTCTTGCTCGTACTTATTACTTTACTAATAAAAGTGTTTTTTTTTCTATAAAAATGACTAACAGGATCAGTGCCTTTTTTTAAAGAAGTTACTCCCCTACCTACATATATGTATACTAGGATATGGAAGTACCAAGGACTTGGGAAGTACCTCTATAGGTAACGAAAATTAAACAATGAAATTTTAAAGCAACTATGTAGACCTACATGACAGCATCCAGAAGATAAAGTTTATTGGCCATCTTATTATTTTGTAATATCAGTTTCCTAAAGTATAACTAACACAAGTTGAAGTTTAGTTAGTGTTTAGCCAGCTAATAATATGGATACAAGTTATATTTGTGCTGATATATAGAAAAATAGGTTTCAACTATTATGCATTTGTGTAGTAGTTTTGCAAAAAATCTGATACAATTTCCCGAAGACAGGAATAAAATGACTAGCAATAGAAAATTGGTTAATTGGTTTTACAAGTGCAATCCAACATTTTGCTTTTGGCAATATACCTACATATTTTTATTTTTGGTAACCATTAGTTGCTCTTATGTGTATCTGATTACGTAATAGTAAAATGCTGTTGGCAAAGATTTATTTTTTTTAGTTCCAGTAAAACATTTTCTAATTCTAAGAACAATTGACATACTAGGTATTCTACCTAACCGCAAAAAGTAACCATAACAGCTTTAAATGAATGCATGTGAATAAAATTAAATTAATTTAAGGAATGTTCAGAAAGAGAATATGTAGATCGACAATTTCTTTTTATTTAACTTTCAATATAAAGTTTAGCTTTGTCAATTGCTGGAAATAGAAATGGGATTTTAAAACGTTTAAAATTGACAACTGTCTCACTACAAAAAGGATCTTATTGTACTTTGATTGTAATAAGTGTTCTCAAATATACCTAAGATGTTTTTTTTAATAAAATGTACACGTGTTTGCCAATTACTTTTCAAATTTCAATTCTATATAAACGATCTAAACTTTTCTTTTTGAAAGAGAGTAGCATTTATTTCAAAAACGCCAAGGAACATGTTTTTTTCTATATTTTTATAATGATTTTTTAGATAGCATCATTTATTAAACTCCCATCAGAAATATTCTTTAAATTGGCGCCTTGATTTTGACAGATACATTGAATAGAAAGGATAGAGACAAATTATAATATGATTTGAATATCAAGCAATAAGATAAAAGTTCCAGGTTTTGATAGATAGAGATTGGCACCTCCATACAGATTTTTTTATACTGCTCTGACAGCTAAAAGAGGTATTTTCTTTGAACAATGTTTTATAATAAGCAGATTAGTTCCTCAAAATTATTGTAAAATATTGCTTTTGGATTCGCAGTTGAAAATAATTTGCATAGCGGAAGTTTATCGATAATTTGACAAATTGGAATTATGTTGTCACAAGACTTGACTCACTGTATGTGTATGAACGTTTCTAATTTTCTATTACCAGCACTGAAATAATTCTACAGAACCAACTGTGCTACCATACAACATGTATGTACGAGCATAAATTACTGGAAATTAAGAAGAACTGCATGTACAAATCATTACATTAAGTCGGAATCTACCATAGAAAGTTCAATAGCTATTTTGTATTTAGCTTTAGCTCAAATATGTGTAACTGTCATTTTACCAGGAACTATTCGAAATTTTATTCAGCGTGCATCACTACAATTATAGAAATATAAACAGCATTATTATGTTTCATGTTTAGTTTCAAAATGTTCCAATATTTAGATACTTGCATTTTTGACAGCATTTGTTATTTTACATTGTCAAATATTGAATTGTTTGTTTAATAAGAAATTGGCAATTAGAATAGTTTCGGCAAATAATAATACATCTATGGCTTTAGAACAATTTTTTATTTATTTGAAAAAATAGTTAAATATATAAATAATGATGAAATAAAAAAAATACAGAGAATGAAGAAATTCATTGGCAGTTTGCTTAAATTTAAAGTACCTAAATATTTATAAAAAGATAAAATTCCAAATTTTCTAATTTGAAAATATTAAAATCATCTCTTACAATTATTCGTCTCGTCATCTATCGAATTCTTCCTATTCCTTTCAGTTAGCAGATGGCTTCCATGAGCTTCTTGGTATTTGTGTTCCTCATCGTAAGGGTTAGGTGGATACTAAAATTGTTAAAAAACGGCTATTATTTTATATTTATAATAAAGCCATACATAGTAAAGGCACTGATTTCTAACCATAGATGTCTATGATCTAACTTAATATCCAGCAGAGTACAGTATCCACAAATAAAGCCATGATCAATATTCTCCCTTTCTTAAAAAGTTAATAAACATTACGACATGTGGCAAGAATTCTTCCATGAAATCTGTTCACAAATCAGGCACAAATGTAAGAATTAGAATCAATGTAAAACATCGTAGTTTGTTCATAAATAAAAAAGCTCTTAAGATAAAGGGCCCTACCGTTCGAAGGGCCTCGGATACGGGTCTGCAAACTACTTATTAGGTGGCAATCTAAAGATGGTAGTAAATAATTTTAGTGTAACTATTCTTTATTCAATAAAATAAAAATTTAATTCAATAATTATAACATAAGTTTAGACTAATATTAAAATTTCATTTGGCAAATATTAGTTTATTAAATTCTGTTATAAAAACAGTAGTATTCAACAAATTAAACTATAGCTTTATTAATGAATGAATGAATGTAGATGGAAATGTAAAAAAAGTATGTAACTGTAAACGATTATTAGGCTAAATTAACTGATAAACGCTTGACAGGAACACTTTTGGAAGTTGTAGTTCACCCTTGCCAAACTTGCGTTCTTATCAATGTATGCACTGAAAGATTTACATGTTTTTAATATCTCTACATATGTGATTTGTTGAGTGAAATTTATTGGGAAAGTAATTACATTATAGAGAAACAAAAATTGTTTAGTAGCTGAAGACACCACCCTTATGGATATATTTAACATTAGTTAATAATATTCACAAATATAATAACTGAATCAATAATAGAAACCTAAACCATGTACACAATGACTGTTCGTTGCACTTTTTAAAAAATTATATATTAGAAAAACATACCTAAGCCTAATTGTACCTAACTTATAAAGTAGATATAAAACTAATCTGATTTGTTTTCAGCTATGTAAAGTATATTGCAAGACTACTAACACAAAACGGACGTTTCCCACTAATTATTATTACAACTTGTTTGTTTTTAAGAAACCTACCACACACATGGTCAAATCAAAAATGGTTGCAACCTTTTTGGCTAGACAGAAAAACATTATTGAATAAATAATATTCAAATCAATTAAGATCTTACTAAGGTAGGTTTTTACCTGCATACCCCCAACTTTTATATTCAAAGCATAATATTCATAATATTCATCCGTCACTATAAGTCATGTTGACCATTGAAAATAAGATACCTATCTCGTTTCCTTCGAAAGCCGGAAATAAATTAATATAAACCTCTTAATATATCCTGGGCCAGAAAAATATTAGCTAATCAAAAGCTCACTACCTATAACTAGTATTTAGTGAAACATAGGTCGAGGTACAAATCAATCAAAATCCAGTTAATTTTATCGAGAATGATTGCTTAATAAAGATAAGATCAAAACTATTTTTTCTCTTTTTAGGTAGCCAAATTAATTGTTCAAAGAAAACCAGTCAATGAAAGTAAAATTGCTTTATTTCACTTTGATATAATCTTCTGATGTAACTTTAAAACTCTGAACGGTCAAATGTTAGGTGGTAAATTTTGAGTAATTCAAAGAGATAATCAAAATTCTATTGAAGAATTTTGTCTAATGTATTTACTACAAGAATAAATACCAGAACAGTTACCTAAGTTGTCTAATCTGTACTTTATGTAGAGTACTGGCCAAATTTTGGTCCAACCCAAAGATTTTGATTAGAATACCTAATCAAAATCTTTGGTCGAACCTCATACAGTCATCAAGATATTTCTTCAAAGTGTACTTATCATAAAATTTAGTTTTTTTTATTAAGTCAGCAACCTCTGCCAAGTACATATTTAACTAATAAGGATTTTCAGTAAATAAAAATAATATTGTTATAAAATCTAGCAGTATAATCAATATTATTTTAATGTAAATTTTTCTATCTATAGGTAATAAAATGCTAATGAAAGGTGCTAAATATAGCAAAACCTACGTAATAATAAAATAAAAATTTTAATTTAAAAAAACAATATCGTCAATAGGTAATTTGTTTTGAAGTATATAAATAAACTGTGGAATGTACAATTATAGATACATCATTTTAACAGATATAACATCATTTTTCTAAAATTGCTACATTTCCTATACGTATGGGGGTTGTATAAAGCTCTATGCTCAACAATATATTCATTGAGACTAGATTTCCAATCAGTGGATGATATGACAAATTTTCTTTCTGATCAACTGCCTCATTTCACTCCCCATCGTATAAACAAGGCATTGGATGATATGGTGGCCCACATAAAACTAGTGGTTCCAAATAATGGTTGTTATGGTTAATTTGTATATAAAGCTCCTTCTTAACTGCATTTTATTGCTTTACATACTTTTATTATAAGTACAGTTGCATTCTGATAACTTATAAAATGTTAATATACTGCGGCTATTTTTTACGGTACAGCCTCTATATAAATAAATATATAGCATGACAACTTTCATGTAACAAATAATTAAAATAAAAAATAAACACTGAGTGAAATAGAAAGAAATGAATATAATAGCGTTTTCGAAAACTAAAAATTTGTCTTCATCAGTTACAATAAATCAAATAGCAATAAATACTAAAAAAAACAGCTGATGCAGTATAGATAGAAAATAAGTAGGTTAACCAGAAACATAAATAAAAAAATCGAATGTAATCGAGAATAAAATTGAAATTAAAAAAACATAGAAAATCAGAAATCAAAGATATGAAAATAGGAAATAAATATTCAGAAAGATAAATGAGGTAGAACCTAAACGAAAATTAAATGGATATTATAAAAATCTTCATCGATGTCATTATATCTTTGATTACTGACAGTTGGATTTAAGCATTTTAATTTAGCAACATAAAGATCTTCGTAAAACAATCTGTCATTTAATGTCTAATTAGGATTATGGTTTAATAAAGTGACTTTAAAACCATTGTCGATTACATCCAATTTTTATTAACCTATGTTTCTGGTTAACCTACTTATTTGTCAATCTATACTACATACATCAGCTGTTTTGAACTTTTTTGTCAACTGTTTTGTTTAATTTTGTTTAATGCAATTTGATGAAGATATTTTTTTAGTTGTGGAATGCGCTATTATATTATTTGATTTGAAAATTATTTTTTTCCTATTTTTTTTTCTATTTTATCATTAAGATTTGCCAAAAAGGTCTAAATGATGGTTAGCTCTCCCAAAACAAAACAAAAAACCAAAAATACTGGAAATAAATGAAATGAAATATGGTTAGCAATGGTTTTAAGGTTGGCAAGACTCTAACAAAATATTATATGTGTAGCTATTTCGGTACATTAAGTTAAATTAGTTTTCAAAATTCTAGAGATAACAATGTCGAAAATACATAGTTTAAGAAAACTAGAGGTATGTACTAATTACCTCTAAATCCTCTAAATTGTACCCTAACATTGAACCAAGAGTAATATAATATCGCCTTTGTTAGATTAAAAATCTTAAAAGCTATTTTAATATACAATGTACCGAAATAGCTACTTAGTCAATAATATATAGTTGGAGTCATACCAACCTAAAAAATCATAGCTAACCATCATTTAGACGTATTAATTGTATTTTGTAACTAAATATATAAATTTCAGTACAAAATTATACATAATATAGCATAATTATAGCATAAAATTAGCTTTCACTAAAACTTAACAAAAACGGCAAATTTATTTAGTCTATTTTATAATTTAAAAATTGTGTATCTCACCAAAATATATCTTAGTAACATAATTTCTTTTGCAATCAGCATCTGATTTTTTTTTCTGTTTCACTACACCAAATTTTAGTTAAATCGGTGAATTTTCGTAATATACTACTGACACATATTACTCGTTTCTAAGCGGTTGCTAGGGTATATTGACAAAACTATAACGATTTTTATAGTCCCTCGGACACTTAATATAGCGGAGATTCATTATAATTGGTTGAAGTTTAGGTACCAATATCGGTGATGAAGAAAGAAAGAAGAAACAATTTTAGAAATTGGCAAACTTTAAGCATTAATAGTTCAAAAACCATAGAAGAGATTTCTATGAAATTTGCACACGTCAACAATGCAAAGCTTAATGCATTGACTGAATTTAGATACTTAAAGTTTGCATTTGTCTAAAATCGTTTCTTCTTTCTTTCTATATTTCTTCATCCCCGATATTGGTACCTAAACTTCAACCGATTTTAATTAAACTTAGTTTTGTTGATACACCCTAGCAACCGCCTAGAAATAAGTAATAAGTGTTAGTAGTATAAAATGAAACTTCCCCGATTTACTTAAAATTTGGCATAATAGAACAGAAAATTAGATGCTGTTTGCAACAAAAATTATGCTAATATGATGTATGTTTCGTGAGATAAATCATTTTAAAGTTACAAAATAACATTTATAAATTAGCTATTTTATTTTTTGTATATGGTGCAATATATTTTTAGAGAGAAAACGTGAATGGCTTTCTAATAATCTAAAAATATATGAATAAAACAAAAATAAATGAAATAAAATGGCCAGAAAGGCCGTAAAGATGGTTAGCTCTCTCAAAACAGATTCCTAAAATTCTTGAAATAAATGACATTCAATGTGGTTAGCTGTGGCATTGGGTTGGCTCTAAGTAGATATTGTTAAGTAACTAGGTATTTCAGTACATGAATTAAAATTGTTAAAAGATTTTAGAACTAACAAAGGCGAGTATATTAATCATACCTAAACATATTAACAATGATTTAACAATCTTTGTTTTCTTAAATTATGTATATTTTCGACTTTGTTAACTCTAAAATCTTTAAAATACTTTAATTCCTGTACTGAAATACCCGCTCGAAGTTACTTAATTTCTACTTAGAGCCATACCACCCTAAAACCCCAGCTAACCATATTTGATTTCATTCATTTCAAGAATTTGTTTTTTTGATCAATTATATATAACTGTGTATATGTATATAATGCATGAAGAGTAATGAAACTCTGTAATGCATGATTCTCTTTTCTTCAGCCCGGTACCAGCTCAATTTTTATTCTTTTAAAGTTACCTAACTTCTTTTTCGTTTTGTAATAGATATACAAATTTAAACTAATGATATAATCAATTGATCAAAGAACGTTTCATAAAAAATCCTCTCTTAGAATATAGAAATATGTAGGCAAAATGACCATCTATCGCAAATTTATTTTACGATCTGAAACGTAGCCAAAAGCAGTGAAATGGATAATATGTAAATATAGAGTGGTACAGTGGTGAATAAATTTCTTATACCATCGTTTTCTATAATACTCAACAAATATGTCACTACAATACCTATACATAGTAGGAAATTTGCAGTTCAAAGCTGACTTAAACATACATAATTTTAACTTATTTTAAAAGCACAGAGTAAATCTTATTTTTCTTTAATTATACGTAGTTGAACTAATTTGTCAGAGCTTAACTTCGTGATAATATAAATTGTCTCTAGATAAACTCGTTTAGTTTGTTAATGAGAATTTCTCAAATATGCCAAGATACCATTAAAGGTACAATTTAAATACACCTAATAATAGGTATCTATCGAAAATCACCAGCAAATTGATGGATTTGTATTATGTAGCACTATCAGCGTCTAACTGTGAATATATATCAGCCAGAAACCTAACCAGGCAATAAATTATTGCTACACAGCTGTGATGATTAACAAAGCAGAAAAGCTGCGACAGTATTTGGACATTAAGGCATTATTTATACTTTTTTAGATGCCCAAATTATCAGATAGCCACTATTCATCTGTCCGGTAGCAATAAATCTGTTTCTATTAGCTATCCTCTATGACTTAACACAATTAAAGAAAATTAGATTTGCATGTAAGTCTATAATAGAATGTACAGTGGAGATTAAACATGTATTACACGGGCAGGACATCTTTAATCATAAAAGCCATATTACAATTCTAATAAGTTAATGCTGCCACAGAGTATTAAAATAAAGATTTTATGGTTTTATCTTAAACACATATCACTTAATTTTAATGGTAAGTAATTGTATTTTTCTAAAAATACAAGCAGTGCCTAACATTAGGAGGGCAGGCGTAAACAAGTATAGATTAATACCGTGCATTCCCAGAAATTTACACATGTGTAGCAACTAACAGCAGAATACCTGGCAAACCATGACTAACTTACTCTATTGAAGTTAGAAACAGAAGCTTATGTTTTTTTTAAAAAGATCTCGCTGTTGTTGTTGTTGACCTACGGGCACATGTTCTTCAGCTTCACTCTCCTCCACCACTTCCAATACTTCAGGGACGCCTCGGGCTTTTGCCAGCTATCC
>JAUYWI010073408.1:0-14059 GCA_034780595.1 Parotoplana pacifica | reverse complement strand
ACCCCCCCCCCCCCCCCCAAAAAAAAACAACTTTTAAATGGAATAGTTATCTCAATAACACTATTTTTAAAGAGGTATACTACATTTTCAGTTTCTTGGCTTGGATTAAGTTAATAAGATTGTTACCATTTTGATACTTTAAACTCAATAGAAAACAATTTACAAAATAAGAGATAGCCATAGATACCTATAACGATCAAAGCACAGTACACATATGACATATTTTGGGATTTTAAAGTGCACATTAAAACACTATTTTAAACATTAGCACTTTCTTAACTTAATTCCATTTTTCTAAAATAACACCAGATATTATATAATTGTATCAAAGTTTGGATTTCGAAAAGTGGCTCTAATTAGGACTATAATGCAATTAACTTGACCTCGATAAAGGTTACTGCATCCACATATTCATATTTTTGAAATTTAAATTAAATTCCTGGTTATAGAAAGACTTCAATATTTAAAATTGTAAAAATGTAAGAATCTTGTGGAATATATGTTTTTTACCAATAATATGCACTACATGATAAATTGATTTTATCTAATATGGAATAATCAAACATTGTAGATCTTCTAAAATATAATACGATAAGAAAGTAACACAACGTTTACTATTTTTTTATATAAACAAATCTGATATGTTGAGTATAATTATAAAATGTTATTTATTAAGATTTATTTAAATAAAAGAAAATCTACTATATCCTAAATTTGGTAGCAATAGTTCCTAAAGGTTTAATGGCTAAATCAAACCAATATCCGTCGGAGTTTAAATCTACATAGGTATATCATCAAGTTTGCATTAACAAAATCTATAATAATATCTTTATATTTAAACTAAAATCTTACTCAATTTCTACATGGTGTGATCTTCAAATAAACAAAGATGAATGCCACATAAAACACAATAATATAACAATATAATATGTATAACAAGCAAAATAAAGATTTGTTTTTCCCTACAAGTAGAAAAGGTAGAGTTGATGGAAAAGTTTGGCGGATAAAATATTTTATGACATTATCATATACCGTAGAACGCAAAACAGTCAAATCCAACATAATGCCCATATCTCCTATATATGATGAGTCGAGCGGTTTTTGGGTAATACTGGAATATTTTTTATGTCGCAATTATGTGAAATGATTCTTATCGAATCTTCTCTATGACATGATAAATTGTTGCTAGTTTACAATTTTGAAATAATTTTTCTTTTGACATCGATTCAGCTTTAGATTGAAATTCTATAAACGACACTCATAATAATAATAAGATAAAGTTTTATATCGGTAGTAGTGGAAGTTATGAATTATAAAATAATAATTTGGCCTACATTTTAATTTGAAAACTATTTTCAAGTTCTTGTATTTTAATAAATAAAGCTAAGTTTGATATTCATAATTAAGAATAGAAATGATCAGAAATCGGGTACCTAATTATAAAGTATGTATGTATAAGGTTGGTACAAAAACGTTTTGAAATTTTTCTTTCGAAAATGTGCAGGTATTTCGAATTTTATTTTTAAATTTGGTTACAAAGCAGCTGTCTCCGAAGAAAAGCTATACATATGTGCATATATTTTAATAAATATACGTCTACATGTTTCGTTTGTTGCAAACTAACCAAATGAAAGAAAGGTCTAAAATTGGCTGGCCTGGCGACCTCAGTGGCCTCTAGATGTGACATTTGGCATACTATAAATCAGATACACTAGTTTCCAGCTACAATGGATCCTGTCCCATTGTGCATTCGACGGTAACAAAATTGCCAACCAAATCGCCAATGAGACTATCAAACGGAAATCCAAATTCTTCCTAAATTCACTAAGATATCTTCTTACAGATATTTGGAAGAACTTCAAGGAGCACTCTCAATAATGATATTGTAAAGTCAGCCATGAGAAAGTGCTCCACAAAATCCTTCTCAAACAGAGCCAGTAAAGACAAATCAGAGAAAACAAGTTGATCTACACAAATGGCTTCCTTTATACAGCATTGGTAGATGGAACGACGTCTTTATCAAATCGAAAACATGGAACACCTTATCGTCATATGCCCTATCTACGACCAACGACGTCTAAAACTCTTCGGTGGCTTCTTTAATCTAGACATCATCATCAATAACCCCTTAAGAGAATCGATAGTTGCAGCAAGGAATGGCACGCAGTCGATCTACCCCAGCATAAAAAGAAGAACCTGTGACCCGTAGAAGACATTTGAAAATCAGGAGTTTGCGACTTTACAATACCAGTAGATTATCTACTCAAAGAAACAGAGGATATGCCCGCCCCATACAATAATTAAAATTCAGTGCAGTCAGATCACTGTCACTCTTGATCACCTTTAACATTTGATATAATATGTGGGTATTTTTCAGCCTAATAGTCTATATAAAATGTTTCTTTGAAAAATATTTATTGGAGTAAATACTTCTAAGGCATCTAAAAATGACGCATTTTATAAAATCAACTACCAGTGTTCAGAAGTATAACGAATACTTAGGTACGTAATAATCAATATTTTACATATATTTTGATCTTTCCCTACATTGCCACATATTTTTCATGTAAACATTATATTATTACTTTAAAAAAAACCTATAGTTTTTTCACTTTATTAAAATGGCTGCCCGCAAAAATGCATTAGCAGATGATTTTACTTGACTAACAAATCATAAATCTAAAAACAATTTTCCAAATAAAAGTTGTTAGTATTGTTATAGTCATAACCAGTACTGGTCAAACCTACACAATCTTGAGAAGCATCTGCATAGAAAAATACTAAAAGGAAGACTACCGGAAAGAGACAAAACAGGAAAAGGTTTGATGGAATACACTTCCAAAGAAGTAAAAATGGAATAATTTAAATGCTGAACCACCTGGAACTGGAGGAGATTTGCGTTCAAGCACTTCCTGTACAACACTTCAACTAAAACTTTCATTTCTGTGAATATTATTCAGTTGCATATTGCATTGTCATTGATTGTTCTTAATTACTATGTTAATTATTTATTTCTGGTAAATAAGCTGCATTTTTAAATCAATAATAACAGTGGCAGAATTGGTACTCTAGAAAACTGGAAATACAATAAAACGACATTTTTTAAAATCAACCACATTTTCAAGTAGGTACAGTGTCGCAGAAACATGATAATTAACTCAAAAACTTTAGGTATACATATTCAAAGGCACTAACTGTTATCAGTTATTGGTGATATCCATTTGGATTAGAAAATCGATAATAAAGTTTATTAAACAACAATTTCATATGAGACCGTTCTAGGACAATAAGATTAAGCGTACAAATGATAATAACAATTCAAATTAAATGATTTTTTTCAGTGTACTATTTCGATATTTATTTTCTTTCTTTAAAGACAGAAAGGATACCTAATTATGCATTGTTTTATTTATAGAATAACGATTTTTTTGCATGAAATATTAGCAATATTAGTCACAACATGATATTCTTTCATTTTAGCTATTCGAAGTCATAAGCAAAACAAAGATTCGTACACATTTTAGATAATATAAATATTATGTTTTCTTTGCTAACAATATTGGATGCATTTAAAAGCTTCAGTGGCTTGCGTTGCAGTCAGATGCTGGCAAATATTTGCTCTTTTTGAGCTAATATATTGATCATTCACATTGCATTGGCACAATTAAGGGTTTTTGGTCTGGCTAGCACATTAATTCTCTAATACACACTGTGCAATTTACAAACTAAAAATTCATAATTAATATTAAATAACAATTCTTATTTGTTTTACTAAGTAAATATAATATTACAAATTTCATTGAATTGTTTAAAAACGGTTGTTTTAAAAAAATCGATATTAACTACATTATTATATTAAATGAGTTTCAAATTAATAATATAATTTTACTATTAGTTTAAGTAGGTATATAAAAAGATCGCCGCCTCATTGATAGTTAGTTACCTAACGCACCTAAATTGGTCATTTATATAAAATAAACATTGAATAACTTGTAGGCTGTCATACTGGCAAAAAACAAGATGGTGATTGCCTGTTTTTAAATTGTATCCTAAGTAAAAGCCGCATATGTAAAGTATTAGTAATTTGGGCGACCTTTTTATCATGTACATAACGAATAGATGCAACAGGGCGGTGTTTTAACAACACTTTTTTTGGTGGTAACAGGTTCATCCAGATTAGAAAACAACAAAAATTTAAATTAAACTAAACATTGACATGTAAAAAATTATAAATCCATTTTATCCATTTTCCCTTCTTGACTGTTATTACTTAATAAAAAAAACTATATTTAAAAGTGTCTGCACAAGAAGGCACCTACCTACTTCAATTGCTCTAAAATTTTGCTGTCCCTAGTTTTGGAATGGAAAATAATTTTAAACTTAATCAGCCTATTACCAAGGAAACCCATATCGATATAGATTTTCTCGTATCATTTCCTATGACGCTTCTCAATTATTCAAACATAATTGTGGAATTATCTACCTTGTCGCAGTGATCCAAATTATAGACTTTTCGAAATACATTTAAAACTCAAAATTTTCCAATCTTTTCCTTAACTACTATTATTCTTTTATACATAACACTATATGATTGTATAATATTTCATTTTCCATAATTCGAATGCAGAGTGCACATAAATATTAATGAACTATTTCATTTTGTACTACAATTTAACCTTTTCACTGTAACTCACTTAGATTGCATAAAAACAGATTAGTGGAAAAATAGAAATAAATAAACCCTAAAAATATTTTCAAAATGAATATCAAGACAGGAGCAAAATAACATTTCTTAAAAGCTTATACAAGTTATACAAAAGTTTATACATAATACATAGGGTGTCTTTAGCATGGGTCCATATTTTTTATTGAATGAAATAAACATGATTACAATTATCTAGATCTCCCAATGTACTCACCTCCAATGTCTATACACTTTTGCAGCATTGTCATGATGAATGATCATCTTGTCAACAGGTTGACCAGGGTGCTTGGTTTGAAAAGAATTGTTTATGAAGGTAACATAACTGTAGAGTAGTGACCACCATTCATGGTTTGACCTTCTGACAAGATATCAACATGACTAATACCTTCGCATCCAGAAAGTGGTAAACATTCTCTTTTTTATATAAAAGAATGTTTCAAGACGTTTGGTCGTGGACCAAGTTGTCCTTTTTGCACCCACTTTGATAAAAGTAAATCCATGTTTCGTCTCCTGTGACAAAATCACCATCTCTTCTTCTTCTACACTAAATTAGATTCTGTCTAGAGATTTCAACACAATGTTGCTTTTGTTCATCAATGGGAAAATAAGGAATCCGCTTCTTATCTTGAAATTTTCATGTAGAATGTGATGTCTTTTTGTTTTTGGAATAAATGAAACTTCAGAAAAATTTCTAACAGTCTGTTGACGATCCTCATAAATGATTTCTCTCACATATGCAACAGAAAATGTAGTGACAGTTTCAGAAGGCCTCCCTAGACATTCCTCATCCTGAAGTGAATTCTGACTTTTTTTAATATGACGAATCTAGTTGGTAATGTACTATATAAAAGATAATACCATAAAATTGTTGAAACTGGTTATGAATTGTTTAGCATTATCTTCAAGTGTTTGTCTCATAAAAAAGTATTGACGATAATTCATAATTATATTATAAATTCACAGCATTAACTACTAATGTTCAACAGAATATAGCAAACTGAAAAATTAATATTTTCTATTCAATTTTTTATATCAAATAGCTAACACCTTGTACTAAGATATGTGCCATAGAAAACTTTATTAAGCTTATGTACAAATTTCTATTGATCCATGCTAACATTTTTTGGACACCCTACGTATGTGTGTACATGATGCTGATGTTTTATAGCAATCATTTTTTATCGCTAAAGAAGTTTTTCGGAGAAATCTTTATGTTATTTTCTTTTCTACATAACCTCTAATTATGAAGCTGTGAAAAAATACTTAATATGTAACTTACCGAGATCATTTTCATTCACCAAAAAAACGATACAATGAAGAAAGAAACAGTGTTTAATAATTCAAACTTTTCCGAAGAAAACGACTATATTTCAATGTATAATGTTTAATCAATTAATATATTTTGTGCTTCTAATGTCAAATAAATTGTAACTTGAATAAATCTTTACATGAACAATTTCACAAATGAACACCCAAAATCAAAATCACAATACAAATCTATCCGAGAATTGAATGGCGCCAAATTTAATGCAACAATAACAACTCAATAGCTGTCGGGGATCAGAAACAAAAAGAAAACTGACCAATTTCGAAACTGGAAGTAAAAAAGAAAAGAACAGAAAAAAGAGATCCTAGCAGCAGATTTAAATCCTTCAATGAAACAAGAGCAAGCAATACTAAATAAGCTGGAATAATTTCGATATTAACTTTAAGTCTGCTAAATTATATATTTGTACAGAGGAAAACACGGAGGAGAGAGAGAGAGAACAATTATATTTTTATTTTATCGTGTAGCCACATCACCCCGTCAGCAACACATGAATTTCAACTTGTATATAGACTCATTTGAAGTTTACCAAACTGTTGTGTTTATGTTGTGTTGTTTGCCCTTCGTCCGTCCGCTCTAATTCCGGATGATTATCCCATGGAGGAGTATGGAAGCCACTGAAACAATCGGTGGTGAAACAGCACTGCCTTGTTCCCGGTGTTAGCCTGGCTTGCTGACTGACTGGCAGCAATTTAGCTAATGGTGCCGTTTGGTTGTTTGCGAGTCGGTGAAGTTGGTTGCCTACGTCCTCAGCGCAAACCCTCTGGCCTGGATCATCCGGTCGTCACTCCAAACTGTGCATTATACATGTACAACACAAGGAAAGCACCATTATACCTCATTAAAGTTGAGTTCCGAGAGGAAATACAATGAATTGGTGGTTGCTTACTAGAAGTGAACTGAACATCACAGAGATGTGTTGTCGTTTTGCATAATAGGTATGCATAATATTATTTATATCTATAATCCTTAATATGTAGGAATAGGTATTATTGTAGATATTAGTGTAAATTATTATTGTCGTTTTAAAGTGGCAGAAACACAATTTTTCTGTTTAACTGTGAGATATAGTTGCGATTTATAGTTCTCGATATCGAGCCTGTCATTTTAGTAAATATATGCTTACAGGAACACACAATAAATTTCCCAAATTAGATTTATTGATCTCTTCACATGATAAATGATTTTTAGAACCAAATGTTATTTATAGTTTTATAATATTGTGAAAACAATAACAGAACAATATTAAATTATAAAAAAATTAAAATTAAATAAAAATGGTACCTCACTTCTTGTTGGTAGAAGTTAATGGTGATCAAATTATAAATTGTGTCTATTTTTAAAAGAATATAGGTAAATGTAGTCTTATTATAAAGTATAAATGATTACTTTTCTATTTTCAATACTTTTTAGTTGACTATAATGTATCCTATGCAATGTCTTATTGTTTAAGATCGAACAATCCACTGGAGAATATAAATTTATATTTCAAGTTCTACATTATATATATAAATTATTAGTACTGTCTTTTTTTTAAAGAATACACTTTAGAGGCAGTGATTTATTTTTAAAGAACACACTTTAGCGGCAGAACAATGAAGGCAGATAATTTTACTTGTAACAATGAACAGTGAAATTACCTGTCTTCAGTGTTCTTTAAAAAAATTACTGTATATCAACTGAATACAAACTTTGCGGACACCCTGTATATACATATAAGTACTCCTAATAATTAGCATTCAATTCCATAAATTCATTTCGATGCCTTAAAACTATCTGTTTTATTTATATAAAATATCAACATTTCATTAAAGTTGTATGCTTCTAAACAGAACTATCTTTGTATTTTTTAAATACCTACTTATAAAATAAGATAATTGAATATTTATTAAAAATTAAGCCGACACAGCTAAATATTGTATGACAAAATATTTGGTGAAACAAACTGGGTTTATAACTATTTTTATGACACAAATCTAAATTACTATCGTAGTCGATATCTGCCTAATAACATTTATAATCCGTCCTACATTCTATATACAAATCTATTCCAATATAAAAATAAATAATTTTACGTTATATCATTCAATATTCTAATAGTTTTGCTGTATTATTACGCGAATCTTGGTCCCCAAGCACAACAAATTGACATAGCAAAATTTGATGGAATATTTCTATTAATATTCAATGTTTTTATGGATAGCTATACCTACTAAAATTTAAGTGAGTCGGTAATAACTAACCGTAAGTCTATTTTTCAAAAAAGACAAATAAGTATATATAGCATAAAACTCTCATTAAAATAATATCATTCTATTATATTAACTTGTTTTTTTTTACAAATATAGGCCTATTGTACCATATTTTGGAAAATATCATATGATCAAACTAAAACTCGAGTAAAACCCAGAGTGTAATAAACTAAAATGATTGATGTGCTGACGAACGAACGGCAACTCTGACAGTAATATTAAAAAATTAAAAAATAGTCTTGCCATCAATGCTTAACAAATTATAAAGACTTACTTAGTTATAGAAAGAATCGATAGAAAAATTATTTAGCTAAAATAAAAGTTGATTATTGAGCTTTTCTAAAACTGAGAAGAAAATCCGTGTTCGTATCATTAAATGTCTTTTTTAATAAATTAATTTTTATAAATCTGTATATTCTAAATATTTCTGAAAGACTCATTTAAACAAAAAAACGATTATGATAAATAGTTGCAAAAAATAGGCCGAAAGTTGCGAATATCTAGTACTCTTTGATAAAATGTAAAGTTGTCAGAAGAAAAGAAACTTATTTAAAAAAATAAAATACGATTAAATAGTTAACCAAAACCCTATGTCTCGTAACCTACATAATATTTATGTCATTAATCCTATGGATATAGATATCTTAAATGTACTCCGACTCCAATCAGACCTACTTGCTTACCAAAGAAAATCTTTAGCATGTTCTTTTAGAGAAACATGCTAAAGAAAATCAACAAATATTAGTGGATCCCTGCAAACTGGAGACACATTCAATGACAAAGCAGCTAAAAGAAAAACAACAAGCTAGTCCCTTATAAAGAGAAATCTCGCCCCCCCTCTAAAAATTCTAAAAGCGATAGAGTTCCACCAAATCGTGAACGTTACAACACACATACAATCTTCTCGCTCTTCATGAGTCACGTAAAGAAGAAGTTCTTTGAAGTCAAATGAAAAGTAAACATAGTCCCGCCCCACTGTGATCAGAGTGCCATTCAAGACACTCAGGATTGTTACTGGTGGACTGCAAGTATCTTAGGTTGATCGATATTATCAGCCATGTATATGTATCAAGCAGATAAAGAAGGAAAAGGGAATTCACTCGCCAAAAAATGATAAAGACAATTGAAACAGCAATGGAAATTTTAGTTTTTGGTTTATAAAATATGTAAGAATGTAATTGCAAATGTCAAACATCAAATTTCTTCATCTCTTAGTCAGCTTTTTTTAAATTACATATATTATTCTTAGATTAACTCAAGTCGACCAAAATAAAATAGAACAAGCTATATTTTTTGTTTAGTTTCTAGAAGGAAACAAAAAGAATTGGCACTTTGAATTTGATACTATTGATTGTTAACTTTAGACACAATCAAAACACTGTTTAAATGTTACAATTGCCTCTGGATAAATTTAACTATTAAGATAAGAAAGATATACATAAATACAGTTCTTTCATAAAATGTAACAATCATGTATATATGTAGAAATACATGCAAACAAGAATATACGTATGTACAAAAAAGGGATAGGTATAATTCAAAACTACATTTAAAAAATAAATTTAAGTATTAAAATAAGGTACTAACTCTCCATACGCACCAATATAAAAGACCTTGCCTTGAATTAAAAACAAAACCAAGCAATTGATGACACCACAAAACTTCATTAAATAAAAAAATATATAATGAGAGAATTCAACAAATTAAATTAAATTCTGATCTTTAATTTTGGTTAGTAGGATGTCCGCTATATCATTGCAGTTTTAAAAATTCAAATTTCCATAAGACAATTATGTTTGATTTTCTTTTGGAGGGGGGGGGGGCAAAAATTCGAATAGTGGACCTACACACTAAATTTGAAGTCAATTGGACGTACTTTAATTTTTGGACCTGATGACGTCATCGGTTGCCATATTGATTTTTTTCAAACAAAATATAAATTTTATGTCATTAAATGTTTCCAAAGTACCTGTGTACCAAATAAAAGTAAATATTTCATAATTGTTTTATGGAAATTTGAATTTTTTTAAAAGGCAATGATATAGAGTTAACTGTCTCTTCTAGAATTTAAATTGACAAATATTCAATAACTAAAGATACGTATTCTAACTCACTATTACAAATCAAATATATTCTTTTGATGAATTAATCTATTACGTTGCATGATAAGTATATAATATTTACTAATAAATAAGTTTATGTATAAATGAATATACGTATGTTAGTGAAATGTTTTTCAAACTTCCTGTTTTAATAAACTTATAGTAGTTATTCTACCTTATTATGTATCCTAGGTAGCGACATATAATATATTATGGTAGGTAAATGATACAATATTATTTCAAATATCGCACTGAATGACTATACTTCGTTTTCGATATAAGAATATGCTTATAAAATTAAACAATAAAAGATCTTAGATCTAAGATTAGATAGAAATAATAAAATATTATATCAGGAAAAAATATTTTTAACTTTAGTTATTAATAAAAAATAATTATTAACAATTATTCTTAAAATTGCTGAATATTCTTAATTTAAAATTTACTTTACTTCCTTTTGTGAACAGAATTAACTTTAATACTTAAAATTAATTAGGGGACAAGAAAATTAAATAAAATTAAATGTTACCTTACCATATTGTTTAGTTTGAAAATACAAATTCACTAAAAGTTGGTAATTTTGTAACGCAGTATACCTATTTTTATTTGAGTAACTACACCAACTTTCAATTCATGCTTACATTGAATGACTGAAAAATCAAATGATTTGATGTTATTTACTGATTTGAAATGGTTGGTATTTATAACGACAGAAACTCTTTATTAGTATTACATTGCTCTACTAACAACCTGACATACATATATGAGTGTAGATTTAATAAAAATTGTAGGCGTTTTAAATAGCATAAATTTAATTGAATTGGAATTCTTAGTAAAAAGAGTTATTAAGTATGGAGTATCAGGTAATGTATCAGGTACCAGTATATAAAAACTCAATATTGATAATGAAAATTAAGTTAGATTTTTTAGTAATATCTGTTGATTATTTGTTAAATTCATAAAATAATATCGAATAGCTAGCCATATTTTGAAGGCCTCAATGGAAAAATTAAACAATGAAAAGTCGTATATAGGGTAATTGATAAAGTAAAAAATTGTAAAGAATAGTTGCATAGAAAAGGAAATCGTCAATATAATCATTTTAAAATATTTAAATATAGAATATGAAAAAAATCAGAAAAATGTGGTCATCTTTTTATAAAGTTGACATAATGAGTGACAATATAAATTGGTTTCGTCTAGTTAACACTATGTGTCATATTATGTATAGTTTCGTTAGATTAGACAATGTAGACTCCACTTTAAGATAAAACCAACTACAGAGTGAACCATTTTATTAAATCATCTGTCTTCTTTGGTCTTTTTTGGGTGTGGTATGCCTTACAATATTATTTTTTATACGTTTTCTATTCAATGTGATAAGTTTGCTAATATTAAGGTTCTTTAGTTTTCTAGCTGTGATATAGATATATCCAGAAAGCAAAGAGCAGATATTATATTGTAATTTTTAATAAAAAGAAATATTTTACTGAAAGACTACGTAGTTCTAAAGAGATAGAGGGTGTCTCAAATATTAGTTCGTTTTTACAAAATAGTTTTAAGAAATATATTATTTAATTACCAAAGATAATCATTGATTAATTATATAATTTATATGTCATAGTCAATAAAGTGACAAATTTATCTTTTTTATGAATAATTCTCATTTGCTTCAATAATTTGAGCACAAGTTGTTTGTAAGTTTGTCAAATTATTTCCGCATTTCTTGTTAGGCCAAGGCATTCAATAAATGTTCTACAAAACTTGCATTAGTGGAAAAGTATTGAACTGGCATTCTCCATATTTCTAAACACATAACGATCAAGTACCTTTAAGTCGGGGGAATAAGGTGTTTGCCGGATTTTCTGCACAACCATATCATCCAAGAATCGCTTAAGAATACCTGATTTATGCGGCAGCGCATTGTTCAGTTTGAATACCATTACCACAGAGATATGCAAACCAGCTGGTAAGAAACTCTATGTAGCGACCTTAATTTATTGTGCCCCCATCAACTAAGAGTTCATGATAAATTTCTTCTAGCACATTGATTTTCGAACAACTGTTGACCTATCTCCTGTACCATCAACTGCCACCCACTTACTTATAGCATTTTGAGGTCCGAATGGTTTGAAGTAAAGGCGGTCATTCTGACACACCTCGTCTAGATAAAATTTCTGTTAACGCAATACAGCTTTCCATGCGATTTTGCTTGGGAATGTCATTCAGCTGGTATGGTGTCCCTAATTCTTCTTTTCCTGTAAACTACATGTATTCCAGCAGCTGAATATTCATTTATGACAAACACCTTAATAAAACAATTTATTTGATTTGTGCTCATGATTATAGCAGACTTTGAAAAAATCGTAATGATCAACTCCAGAATTGGTTTGCTTGTAGTCGAAAGATAGTACATCCAACCATCTAATTCTGGGTCTTCCCAGTCTCCTCGTTCCTTCCGAACACCCGAACATGCAGTCCTTCTCCATACTTCCAGCTTTTCTCACTGTGTCCCAAGAACTTCAGTTTCAACTTGGTTATCTGTGCTTCTAAAGTGCCTTCAGGTTTTACTTAGTTTAGGATACACTCATTTGTTCTTTTCTCTGCCCAGGAGATGCCCCCAACACAACATCTCGTAAGCGTCAAACCTCCTTCTCTTCTTTACTTTGAAAACCCAAGATTCAGCTCCAAACAGAACAATGGGGAAAACCAGTACCTTTACAAGGCGAGTTTTGGTGTTTCTACTTTTCCATATTTTCTCAAAGCCTATTATCGCAGCTCTCCCCAGTGTTAACCGTCTGTTTATTTCTTTTGTGTATTCGCAGTTCTTATTTATTTGTGCGCCGAAAAAGGAAAATTGATTCATTACTTCAATCTCTTCTCCATCCAGGTGGAAATTGTTAGTGTCTGTTGTCGTCAATATCTTTGTTTTATTAACATTAAGGTATAGACCAGCTTTCTCACTTGCTTCCTTGATTTTCCCCAACATATGAACCATGCCTTTCTTAGTTACTGCTAGCAATGTAATGTCATCAACGTACCTACCTTATATTGATGATTTTTCTGCCTCCAAATTTCACTCCTGTATACTCATAGTGAAGATGGGCATTTTTGATGCTCTTTTCCGCATAAATATTAGGAGTTCAACTAAATGCTGTGGTGTGCCCATTTCCTTTAGTGTAATTCACAGTCTTTCATGTTCCACATAGTCGAAAGCCTTTTTGTAGTCTATGAAGCAAAAGTACACATCTTTTTGCATTTCCCTTGTGAATTCCATTATTCAACGGATGTTCGCAATGTTGTCCCTCGTACCTCCCTTTTGCGAAACCTGTCTGCTCTTCTTGTAGTTCTTTTATTAAGACTTTCTCTCGCCTTTCTTGGATTGTTTTGAGCATCAGGGATATAAATGCGATAGTTTGAACACTCCTTTTATCACCTTTCTTGAATATCGATACGTACACACTTGATTTCCAGTCTTTGGGCCATCTTTTAGACTTCCATACTGAATTACACATTGTTATTAACACCTGCTTCATATTTAAAGAGCTCTTTCAGTCTTTACACGGAGCAGATCATGAGAGATGCAGACGCTGATTAAACAGGCATCAAAATAGGCGGGAGACTGGTCTCGAACCTTCGGTATGCTGATGACACTGCTCTGAGTGCAAACACA
>JAUYWI010073397.1:0-14060 GCA_034780595.1 Parotoplana pacifica | reverse complement strand
AGAGCTAAGCCCTATTAGTGGAATAAATGCTGTCTACATTTAATGGTGATATTTCCATTCATTTTGAGAAACAGTGTATATTGGTAAAGCCTTTGGCGAAATATCTGATTGACATTCTATTTTTGATCTTTTGTCTAATTTTATTTGTATTATATTATATTATCCAAGATCATGGTGACTAACATTTAATACAGATAGTTTCTGTTATATATGCAGTCAATTTATGATGTGGGGGTGGGGGTGAATCCAGAAGGTTTTGCTATTTTTTATTACTCATTTATTAATAAAAGATCATTTCTCACAGTAAAATGCTCTAATGTTACATTAGGATGTTTATAATTATAAAAAACCTATTGTTGTTACTCTGCAATGTTTTAGAGTATAAATATAGAAAATATTACACTTCCTGAGTGTAGCAAATCCAGAAAAGATAAGGGTGAATCTGGAAATTAAAAAACTAGCATTTTATCCATAAATAGGCATGTGTCAGTTCAGATATATTTTATCAAGATTAATACATACATAATAAGAGACTTTTTAAAATATAAATTGCATTCATTATGAACCTACAACCATTTAAAGTTAATTAGTGGAAAGTATTTCTGGATTTGCCTCTACCCACCCTATTAAGAAATGGCTCTTAACACTGATAGAAGTTATAGCTAAGGCTATTATTTAATACTTATTATAAAATATATGTCATAGATACCAGAAAAATGTTACCAAAGTTTAAAATTGAGTGGCCTGAAAAATATGAGAAAAAGTTTAGAAGATCGTTTTTTGGTATACATTTTTGGTAAGCTTCTGATGACTAGC
This sequence comes from Parotoplana pacifica, assembly GCA_034780595.1. NCBI lineage: Eukaryota > Metazoa > Platyhelminthes > Proseriata > Otoplanidae > Parotoplana > Parotoplana pacifica. The sequence goes on along the minus strand of JAUYWI010073397.1, from coordinate 13,244 downwards.
TTCATAATGAAATATTCTTATGCTTTAAAAATAATACCAAATTTCTCCAGATTGTCTGGATTAATTAGAATATTAAATCAGCTTTCTATTGTAATTAGTTTTTGAGTTACAGATATTTAAAGTTAATTAGTGGACATATTTCTGGATTTATCCCAACCCCCTGAGTGAGTGCTTGCTTATTGTTTGTATTTTGACTGCAAAATTGGTGACCAGGACAAATGTTGGGCTCCACATTATTGTTGAAGTGAAAATCTATGTGGCATGAACAGAAAAACCATATAGATGACTGCAACTTCTGCATTACTAGTGTTGTTGGCCATTCAAGAAAGACACATAGTAAGATTGTTTAACCAAATTGTGCATCAGCTACAAGGTCAGTGCCCCATAATGGACATTTGGCAATTCCTAAACCACCAGAAGATACTGATTTAGACAATGAATCTCCCTCCAGTAATGACAACATATCCCCAACTGCTACTTGTCTAAGGAGAATACCGAACTTCTTGACTCTCATTTGAAAACACCTATTTCTGTATTTCACAATAGACACAAAAGATTTTCCAAATTCTATTTGATGAATGATGATATTTGTTATTGCAATAATGTTCAGGGTTTATTTGACAAACTTAGTTTCCAATACAAAAATTATGAATGGCAATTGTTCATAGATTCTTCTACTAACATTTTGAAAGCAATTTTGCTTCATAATGGTAACCAGCATCCTTCCATTCCATTGGCACATGCTGTTGCCATGAAAGAATCCGACATCAGCATTGAAAGACTACTCATTGTAATAAGCTATTCTCAACACATCTGGGTTATTTGTTGCTCTTTTACTTGGTATGTAAATGAGATACAAAAACAAACTATGTGCTTTTTATGTTTGTGGGACAGCAGAGATGATGCCAACCACTTCATCAATACAACATAGCCACTGAGACAAGTATTTTTTCCCTGTATTAAAAACATTCAGTATGTTTTATTAATGTATTCAGCCATTTTAATCCCCCCTCCTCTATACAATAAATTATGACTCATGAAAAATTTTATGAAAGCTCTAAAAACAGATCAGCCTGGTCTTCAATATTTACAGCAAAAATCTGCCAAAATTAATTATTCAAAACTAAAAGCTGGAGTTTTTAATGGATCACAAATTAAAGAACTTATAAAATACAAACAAATTGAATGATTTAGAAAAGACTGCATGGGAGTTGTTGCAGTTTGGTTGTATCAGACTTCTTGGGTAGCTACACATCCCTCAATTTATCAAAATTGTCAACAATATTTTAACCAAATTACCATGCCATGGGATGCAGAATGTCTCTGAAAATGCAATTTATAACAATTATTTTGATTTTTTTCCACAATCTTGGTGATATGTCTGATGATCATGATGAGAGATTTCACCAAGACATTTTAAAAATGGAGCAAAGGTATGAAGGGGGATTATTGCTGGTTTCTTCAAAGAGAATTTTGAATGCAATACAAATGCCAATCAAATCTAAACAACATTTTGTGAAAAACTAGATTTAGATTTTATTTAATCAATGAATTTGTATTCATTTACTATTGAATAAGTATTACTATTTTCTATAAGTATGCATTTGTGAATATATTACTGCTGATAGTTAAAATTACAATTGTTTTTCATCTAGAATATATAATGTTGGTATGTGTTGAAAGTAGCTATTACTAATACTAGTAATTACACAGTGGAATGCTCAAAGTATCAACTGAATGCCAGGATAGGTCCCTATTATAGATCTCTGACAGGAACCCCAAGTTGACATTGAGGCAACTGATCCAACTTTGGCAACAGCATGGTGGTGTAGAAGTCGGACTGCACATGGTTTGACATAGACTGCTCTCTTCTGGTCTGTACTCTTATGTGGCATTGAAGAAAACCTCTCCTTACTGCATGCCACAAATGACTATGGCTAGAGTTTGCTTGACAATACCAGAATTGGATGGTCTACTAGTGGAAGAGAGTACACAGATGAGGTTCCTCTGAAACTTGTTCAAACACATAGTAAATATATCTTTCATATAATAGGAGTACTTATTTTTAAATAGATAAATATATGTAAGTCTGGAATCATTGTGAAGTATTCATAATTATCATGAAAAATATAACTTATTTAGCACATATGTAGGTAGGTGAGACATGTTTGAACCAGACTAACTTGTGTAAACATTATTCATTGTTAATTGCCAGATTTTAATCAGCACTCAATATAAAAGATTATGTATCTATCTAGGTATTCATTGTTGTTTATAGAAAATTATGTCTCTCACTTTGGATGAGTAGGTACAGCTTATTTTGTTGACAGACAGAAGAAGCCAGAGAGACATTGTTACAGTGTTTAATGAATTTAATTCTGGGCACCAAAATCTTGTTACACAAAGTTGTGTGTCAAAATTAACCAAATTCAAGGCAACTGTTTCTGTGTTAGACTCACCACATAAAGGTCCTCCACAAAGTGTCAAATGTTGAAACAAGTACTACTGTAGTAGCATACTGTGCAGCCATATGTAGAATTCCTGGGGTGAAACTCTAGCATTTTTAAGTGTATGGGGTGTCCCATATGTGACTATGAGACATAGAAATACATAAAATATAAGAATATTTACATAAATAAATTTTAATTTATGCACAGTATTTATTATAGAAATATCTATGCAAAATCAATAACATTTATGCACAGTATTTAAAATGGTTGACCAAAGTGTATATACTATTGGATTTTATCTGCCTCATGGTATCATGAATGTGATAAAAGTATAGCAGCAGTTAAAGAAATCCCTAAAAGATAGATTTGATATTGATGTGCTTCCAGACACTCGTGTTATAGCTGCATGGGAAGAAAAACCTTTTAGAACTGGAAATATTCTTGATGAGAAGCGATCTGGGAGACCGAATGAAAGAGGTGATGAGCATGATTGGCTTACAGAATCAATTCAAAACAATCCTACATTTTCAGTAAGAAGAAGATCGGACAAATGATTAATACTGCATTCTACTTTACATCAACAGTTGGTGATGGCTATAAATCGTGGAATCCAACAAAAATACAATATTTATGTTTATAAACTTCTATGTCATAGTCACTTGTTGGACATCCTGTACAAGTGTCAAACACCCCATCAAGGTGAGACCTTGGAATTGAAGGTCCAATTCTACTTGAAGAAGGAAGTGAATAACTTAAAGCTTCACTCAAAATAAATGAAGCTCTACTGCAGTCATTTGGAGCACCTGGGGTTGGAGTGCCAAGTTTAAAATATCTGGCAGAAATGGTTCAACAGAAATTGTGCACCTATTAATACTGTTATCCTTGTGCTTTTACATCATAGTCTGTCAAACCGTATTTTTTCTGAGTCAACTGAGGTGCCAAAGCTCAAAAATAGAGCATGCATTATAAGAACTTTACCTGGAATACACAATCATGTCAACAATATATTTGTTTATAAGTTCCTTTTTTCTGTTTCCTACTAAAATAGAAGAACTGGAAGAAGAAAATTGAAAATTGTTATGAATAAATAAACTGCTCTACTTTCACTGATGCAGATCTATTTTTAGAATTGACTTCAGACCAGGGAATGAGTAAACCGGTTCATTGTTACAAGTGAAATTACCTACATTCATTGTTCTGTGCTCTTTAAAAAAATCACTGTATACAAGCTTTGCAGACACCAAGAATAAAAAAATTATCTTTCCTTCAGCAATGGTTGCTAGGAGGCTCAATTTTACATAGCAACCATGGGTGGATGCTGGATTTTTTAAGGGCAGTTATCAAAACTATAAAAAGGGCATAAAAACTCAAATGTGGAATATTTATTTGGCATTACAAACAGTAAATTTCATGTTATGTACAAAATAGATAGACTCATATGAAGCAAAAATCAATCATCGTGATTGCTTACATGTAACTATGTAAAATATTGTCAATAGGTTTAGGTAAGTAGGTATGAGGTATAAGGTAGAGGTAAACTGCAATATCTTTCAAACAATAAAATGTAAGAGTTCAAAACACAAGTTTACTGTGTGTCATCAGCCAAAATGTCAACGAACTGCATGTGCCTACTATTTAGTCTGGCAAAAGAATTGATGATGTCATGTACATTAATATCTATCCTATAGTGTGTGTGCATGAGTGTCAGTCCATTCAGGTGCTCATTAGTCTTGGTTGATTGCATCCAGGTTTTGTGTCTCCTCAGACCACTGAATGATCTCTCATTCTCACAGCTTGTGACAGGAAGCGTTGCAGTCAATCTGAGAATGGTAGGTATATTTGGCAAGAAGTCTCTATCTGCATGTTGTAAACTGTCCATAAGGTTTTGGGCACATCTCTGTCCCATATTAGGCACTTCGTTATCTACATTTCAGTTCAATATCCAGTGATTAAGGTTGTGGAAGGTCAGTTGAGTATGCTGTCTGAAGGTTTTTGATCAATGTTTCCACATCAATATTGTTTAACTTTCAACCTTCCGGAATGAGCTGCAGTCCCTTAATAGCAGACTTTTGTGTTGTGGAAAATCTATCATGAAGTTGTTGGTCTAGGTGGTCTAATATAGGAATTGTGACATTGCACTTAAAATAAACACTTGGATTATCTGCAGGACTATTATTGCTCAGTGTTTGTCTCCAACAGGTCCGTGGACATCAACTGATCCATGTTTAATTCACGCCATGTTGATAAAACCTATACCTGCTTGTTCCTTTTGGCTTAGTAGCAGGCTAAGAGTTCCAGTATTATTTTCTGTATTGTGGAGGACACTTTTCTGAAGTTGTGAAAATTTCGTTTTGTTGGATCATATAGTCCAAATTAGTGTTGGCTAGCTTTTTGGATAGTGACAGTGATGTAATAGAGATACTGCAATATAATAAATCCGAATACTTAGTCAGTATTTCTCCAAATTTTCCAGTTCTGTAGTATGTCTAAGGTGTACAAATATATCATTTTTATAAGATTAAATATGTAGGTGATTAATGATAGATTAATATTTATTTTATTTTTAGAAATACAATGCCACCGATTGAGGCTACTGAATCGGCACAACCCGTTGTGGAGGAATTCAAACAACCAAAAATTGGGATTATTTATCCACCTCCAGAGGTCCGTAACATTGTCGATAAAACAGCCAGCTTTGTGGCACGAAATGGACCTGAATTTGAGTCACGAATTAGACAAAACGAAATCAATAACCCAAAGTTTAATTTTCTTAATCCAACTGATCCTTATCATGCTTATTATCAACATAAAGTTAAAGACTTTTCTGAGGGGCGAGCAGTAGAAGGTACTGCTTTGAAAGTAACAGTCCCTAGTGCCGCACGCCTTACACAAGAGACTCCCAAAGCAATTCAAGAAGCTTTCATACCTAAGGAACCACCTACTGATTTTGAGTTTGTTGCTGATCCCCCATCAATAAAAGCACTTGATCTTGATATAGTAAAATTAACAGCTCAGTTTGTGGCGAGAAATGGGCGTCAATTTTTAACTCAGTTAATGAATCGTGAACAACGCAATTATCTTTTTGATTTTCTACGCCCTCAACATGGTCTTTTTAATTATTTTACGAAATTGGTTGAGCAATATACTAAAATATTGATCCCCCCTAAGGATTTGATTTCCACATTACAAAAAGAAGGGGAAAAAATTGAGCCAGTAATGGAACAAGTGCGTTATAGAGTTGAATGGCATCGGTTTCAAGAGAAACAGAAAAAACACGAAGAAGAAGCTACCGAACGAGAGCGAGTTGCTTATGCCATTATTGATTGGCATGATTTTGTAGTAGTGGAGACTGTAGATTTTCAGCCTCAAGAAACAGGCAATTTCCCATTACCTACAACTCCAGAAGAAGTTGGTGCACGCGTGTTGGCAGAAGAACGTAAAAGTAAACTACCCCAACCGCCTACCCGTGAATTTGCTAACGTTGATCTTGATAGCGGTTTGGAGGAAGATGAATTGGAAGCTGGCGAAGAAGACGAAGAGGAAGCTGTGATGAAAGAAGCTAATGAAGATATGGAGCAATCTGATGAAGAAGAAAGTGATGAAGAAGCTGAAAATGATAAAGCTAGTAGTGATGAAGAAATTCAAAAACTACCTCCACCTCCTCCGCCTCCAAAGATTCCTGAGATAGGATTAATACCTCCACCTCCTGGAGGATCTCCTCCGCCACCACCTTTAATCCCACCTCCTCCACAGCCACCAAGTTTACCTAATCTTATTCGCCCTATTTTACAACCCCCTACTAGTGTTGATCAAATGCTAATTCGCAGAGACTATGATCCGAAAGCTCCAAAGGCAATTGGTGCTTCAGGCGAAGAAGTTTATTTAGTGTCACCATTTACTGGAGAGCGAATTCCTGCTAGCCAAGTTCCCAAACACGTGAGAATTGGTTTACTGGATCAAAAATGGATCGAACAAAGGGATCGTGAAGTTCGAGAGAAAAAGGACGAAGAACAGGTATTTGCTACCGGGCATTTAATAGAAAGTAGTTTGAAACAATTAGCTGAACGTCGTACTGATATATTTGGTGTGGGTGTTGATGAAACAGTTATTGGTAGAAAATTAGGCGAAGAAGAAAATAGGTCTGATGAAGTTATTTGGGATGGGCATTCTGGCACTATGGCAGCTGTTTCAAAAAAGGCTATTGAAAGTGTTACTGCTGAGCAGCAGAAAGAGCGTCAAGATTGGCAGCGTCAGCAAGAACAAGAGCAAGAAAAAACTAATCCTCTGAAACCTCCTCCCGCACCGCCTGCACAAATCGCTGCTGTGGTTCAACCCCCACCAATTCCTCCACCGCCACCTCACACTCAACCTGCCCAGGTATTTGTTCCTCCACCACCACCACCTCAACGTCCAGTGATGATGAGTGCTCCTCAAAATATACAGCCACCTCAGGGTATGCCTGCAGGAATGCAACCTCCGCGCCATATGATGATGCAGCTTGGTCGACCAATGCCGCCACCGCCACCGACATTTCTTCCACAAATGGCATTTCAGCCAAATCAAGTTCCTTCAATGCAACAGCCATCTATTTCTCAATCTATGGGTGCTTTTGAAGAAGAACCGCCATCTAAAAAGCTACGTACTGAGGACTCACTCATTCCGGAAGACCAGTATTTGCGAACTCATAAAAGTCCTCTTACATTCCGTGTCCTAGTCCCTGGTCCTGTGATTGACAAACCAGAATGGCGACTAAGCAACCAAATTCTCACTTTTACATTGCCATTAACTGAAACTGTCGCAACACTTAAAGGACTTATTGCTGAAAAATTAGTGATCCCAGTCGGAAAACAGAAGTTGCAGTTAGACGGACTGTTTCTTAAAGACAACTATACGCTGGCTTACTATAATTTTAGTGCTGGTATGCCAGTTCAATTATTTCCTAAAGAACGGGGTGGTCGTAGGAAGTAATACTGACATGATTATTCGAAGTTACAAGTTTTTTGTTCAAAATGTATATTTTATAACTATAGACGGTACTTTGGTAAAGTAAGTATGCAATATGTATGTATTATCTTTTGAATTAGACCTTTTAGCATATTTTAGCAGCTATCATTTTATGTGTTTCCAATTTCTATGAAATTTGGTGCAAAATTCTGCGATACATTATTACCTACCTGCATGCAGCATTTGATCTATGGTTTGATTTCCATAAAATGTAAAACTTTTTGTTTTAGACTTTTTTATAGTAAGATGCATAATCTTTATAGCTATACTATATCTAAAACAATGAAAGAATAATATGAAAATAATGTTAGTTCTTCGAAGTGCATCAAATTTCTAGTAAATTAAAATTGTCTGGGTTTACCTTCTTAGAAACACGTTTTAGTTTGTTAATCCCTCGTCATCAGAATGTTATGGTATGATACCCACTCAACCCGCTTAAAAAACTCATATTTCCCTGAATGGATTGGGTTAACATTTGTTACACTCCTTGGGAAGAAGGGACCTTGATAGAGCTTGTTGGTGAGGTTTTGGGGGTAAGAGCTAAACGCTATGATACCAGTAATTTGTTGTACACACGTTCGAGAATTTGCCACTTTTAGATGACATTACTTGTATGCACTAAATGTGAATACAAGCTGACTAAGTTCAAGTTCTTAACTTATTGACTTGACCAGGTTCCCTAGCAGGAGGTACAGAAAAAAAGTAAAATGTGTAAAATTGTTTGGGGAAAAAACATTTCATTGTGTGTCTTGGCTATAAATGTTATTAATGTAATTATTACATTACTGTAGATGCTCTTCATTTTTACGCTATGCGACCATTGACCAAGTGAGAACATCGGCTAGTTCTGAAATTAAAGTTGCATTTCTTGTAGAAGTTTTTTTGCTAAATGTTGTGATGCTATAATTTTGTTAGAATCTGTGAGTAAAAATTGTTTTATTTTAAAATTATTTATAGCGCCTACTGTACCAATCTGAATGTTGGTATAATATCTAGAATAAAAAATTGCTTCTTTTAAGTTTTTGAAATGTTTATAGTTTTTAAAATCGCTAGATTATCTAATAATAATAATAAAATACGAACTGCTACTATGAAGTTTGAGTACAATTCTTTTAAAGACCGATTTTGAAAAGTGAGTCATTTCTCTAAAATTATTCAAGTTAATAGATGAGATGTCACTAATCAGTGTGTTGTTGATGGAACAATAGCGAGCCATACCCCTACGCAGATGATTTGTAGGTGGGTAGGCCAGAACCAAAGCCAGAGGAGATCGCGATGAGTTTGAGGACATATTACGCTCGTCCTCTCTCATAATGTGCCCGAGTAGCTTGAGGCGGCGCTGACGAAGGGTGACAGAGAGAGGTTTTATGCCAGAACGTTTGTGTTAAGTCAGTAGTAGATATATTTTGTGGATACCGAATGCCGAGGGCGAATCGAATAGGCCTTCGATGTGCGGCATCTATCTTTGCCTCTCTGGAAGTGGTCATTGGGATTGATTCGAGACCGTACCAAAATTTATTTAACTATTGTGCAGAATAGTTGACATTTGGTTTTTATCGGAGGCTGAAGGAGTGAAAATGGTAGAAAGACAATGTGCGATACCCCAGGCTTGTCTCCTCCGATCAGCAAAAAAAGTGTCAGGTTTCATAACATTAATTCCGAGGTATTTAAAGTCGTCACAGACAGAGATAATTTCTCCAGTCGGAAGGGTTAGTGCAGAAGCGGTATCTGCCCAAATGTAAAAAAAATCTGTTGTTTTGTCCCGTTCAGTTTATTTCTAAACGGGATAGAGATGTGTAATAACACGTTGAGCTGCGAATGAATCGCGACAAAGAAGTTTGGATTTTAAAAATTTCATATAAAACTGTATAAAATTTAATATAAAAGAATACGATTATTTTTTCTGTAAAAAAATAATTGATATAAAACTGAAATCAAATTTGATATATCCATGGAGACTAACACGTAGTACGCGGCCATTCCTCCGCTGCCCCATTATATGCGTCAACAAAACTCTGGAATCATGTCGGTTAATTTGTCTTGCCAATGTACGTCTAGGACCAGATAATAAGACAATTGTTATAAATTAAATTATAGAGGTGATTCTGTAATGAGAGTACTGAATAATTATTTGGCTTCTTTCTAAGTCCATAATTGTCCAATACTATTAACCGATGTCCGCCTCGATGCTTCTCATCTTTTCATGGCAGATTTGATTGGTGTGTAATGACTGGATGATCTAGAGCAAAACCATGTGGGTTGTACTATAGTCTATTCTCTTTGTTGTTCAAAAAGGAGATTCTGATTCTTACTGAGACGTTCAGTGAAGTATGCATGAATTATTTTATTATATTAAGTATTTATGGCGGTGAATATAATGAAAATGTATAGACGTAAACTTACAAAGAGTTCGTCCAGCCAAAAACATACAACACAGTTCTCTTTATTCCAAAAGAGCTTGTGGAAATTTACAAAGTGGAAGTGAGTGCTAATTTTTTTAAAGAGCGAAAGCAGTTCAAGAAATGAATTAAATCAATCAGTGCTAAACAAATGGTACATAAACGGCATTTTGAAGCAACATAGTTAAACATTAAGTACACTATTTAAATCAAATGATTGAGAAAGTGTTATTTTGATATTGTTTATAGTATTCCGACATGGATTTAATATAATAACAAACGTTACCTTTTTTAATATATAGTACAATTTACCTCATTTAACTTATTGATTAATCAATTTATTGACCACCATCATGTTTCTAAAAGTTAATCGAAACTAGCGTTTTTGATAGTTTTAATTTTGATGATATTTATAGATTTATGTAGTAAAAGATAGGAACATTTCTAAGTAGCATCAAAATCAGAACTGCTAAAAAGTTAATTGAGATTAAACCAAATAATTTGAAACTTTTTAATACTGTTTATCACATTTTTGAACATCTGTAGAACAATGAATCGAAGAAACTTTTTTCGCCTTTATCATTTTTAACGTAGAAGAAATTACATTGAATGTACATTTATGGAGTTTGTTAATGACATATGGCGCCATACACACCAAGTCGTTAACGTTTGAACCTTTCTAGCGCAGTACTAAACAATGGACCTATTAGACTTTTCGTGGGCTCCAAGTTTCATATTTTTGATAGTCATCAAAACGATTAATTTTAATAAATTACTTACTTTTTTACTTAAATGATGGTATTGACATCTGAATAAAGTCAAACTCCAAAGTAAATATTAATGTTTCAATACCAGAATTAACTAATATTTCTATGACAGGATTGTCTTCAGTACCATTTAAGATATACACATCATTTGACGGCAGTATGAACTTCCAAAAAGAATGATAAATTATTGATGTATTAAGAATAGACTTCTCTATCTTTGTCCCATTGTATTCAAATGTGAATTTACTGCCAATAGTTATATCGTTGTGAGTAGTGCCATCTAGTTTTATTAATTTCAATTTCTTTGGTAATTTGGTCTTGCAAACTAGTGACGGAATCTAGACCAAAAAAAGATAAACAGTGTTTAAAGGCAGTAATACACGTGGCAGATATGTATAACGTCGTGGCAAATGGGGAGTCTCTTGTAGATTATGAAGTACACACGACATTCACAGCTGTGAAGGCTGTTGAGCTTTGATGGTCTAACCCCAATAATATTCTGATTTCCAGACAGACCAATGAAGGAAAATAAAGAAAAGGAAAATAGGCTTGGGCCAATGACGTTTATAGATGTCCCAATATTAAAATTTTGACTTCAATTTGACACTTAGCAATACACATTTATAAAATGTTCCAAATAATTATTGATTATTGATTTTTTGGCAGCAATCAAATGATATTTCATGACAAAATTACTTAAATGACTCGAAATTCTAAACCAAACGTCCTATTCTGCTGCATTTGCGGTTTACAATTAGGAAGGCATTAGAAACATTAACGTTTGGATGGTCATCTATGAAGTCTGCCATAGCCGGGCAAATTCTTAAATTTAATTTATTCAAAGCTGTATTCTGTCATCATTAAATGGTTGGATAAAGTCTACTAGAATTCAAATAGAAATTACACAATACAAACATGCTACACATAAAGTATTAGATACAAATAGTTAGAAACTACGGACTACCTAATGACCCTTTGTGGGGACGGATACTTTCGTCATAAGGTTCACGGATTAACCCATTACCAACCTTTTAGGCTGTATACAGTGATTTCAGAACCACATCATAAGAGATCATTCCCGGGGACTAACCCCCCAAATACGGGGTCAAAGGTCAATCCTATGAATCACCTACTCCATACCATTTTCTCCATACCTTTTTTCTGTTTACTTATAAATGAGAAAATGTTAAAAGAATAAAGCCATTTTTATTTTGATGTTCTTAGACATAAACTAGTTTACCATTTAGTTTTACCAAAATTTATAATTAAGTGAATACAAATATTTTTCATAACCACAATCAGGTAATACTTTCTAGTTGTTATTGAAACCGGAGGGTGCGAAGACAGCTGATTATCTTTGAGATTGGTGAGCTGGAGTGATACCAGTTATCGTGGAGATAGGGAGTTCTGGTTGCTGTTGAGACTGTAGGGCTAACTAGCCGTAGTTAAAACCATGATGCTGATTGTCTTCAATCCAATCCTTCTTTCTTCTGATTATTGTGTTCAACATTCTGCCTTTTTCTTTGATCTGTTGGAGTACTTTTTGATTTGTCTTCATGTATTTCCATGCCATCTGTTGCATTTTTCGTCAAAATTCACAATTTTAGCGCTTCAATTTTCTTCTTGTCTTTCTCTTGCAATGTCCAGGTTTCCGCACCATTCACGATTTTCTCCTTAGTTTCTAGTCGTAATGTTTTGTTAGTATTACTTATATCCTATGCCAAATGTTACAATACCTAAATTTTATTTTTTGGTAAATGTTATTTAATTGTGGTGATGCAATATCTGATTGTTCATTTCACAATCAGATAGTTATTAGTTAACGTGGTACATTTCTATATCCAGTGCATCTAATTATAAAGGCTTGTGAGTTGGCTGGATATTAATTTCTGTTGGTCTATACGAACTTCTGTATACCTACTGCAATTTTTTTTTAAAATTAGATGATGTTTGAAAAAACAAGCCCTTCATTACGACCGCCATAATCAGTTGAATGAAATGAGACCAATCTCAGCATAATCTGATTTGAAATAAACTTAAAAACATGAAACACACATAAATAGATTTGGGCCAAAAATATCGATTCCATTTTCTTTAAAAAAATCAATAATAAATCATTCAAAATGGTTTATGGATTTGTATTACTAAGTACCTTGTGGACAAACACACCAACTGGACAAACTTTCATTTTTAAACTTGATGACGTCATTGCCCCCAAAATGAAAGAAAATGTCGTCTCATCTAATTTTGTCTAATTTAGCATTTAAAACAAACACGAATTGATATTGGTAAATTTTGTATTGAAAAATACAGGATAGGCATTGACTGCATTTCAATAATTTCATCAAAAAGCGTTGACGATGTACATATCAGCCATCAAATTAAGCTTCATAACAAGCCTAAATAATAGTAGGTCATTGGCGTCGCTGCTTCGTCAAGTATCAGGTCATACCTGGTATTTCTCAGGTGGGTATGCCCCATAGTTACCCCTCTTTCTAAGGTGGGTATGCCCCATAGTTGCCCCCTTTCTCAGGTGGGTATGCCCCCATAGTTGCCTCTCTTTCTCAGGTGGGTATGCCCCATAGTTGGCCCTCTTTTTCAGGTGGTTATGCCCCATAGAGATC
>JAUYWI010073386.1:0-14060 GCA_034780595.1 Parotoplana pacifica | reverse complement strand
GCTCCCCCTCCCCTTTTCCTTCTACCCTCCCTTCCCTTCTTTTTTCCTTTTTTACTACCCCTCCATTTTCTTCTTTCCTCCCCTCTCTTCTTTTTTCCTTTTTTGCTAACCCCTGCTCTTTTTTCTTCTTTCGCCCTCCCATTTTTCCTTCCCCTCCCTTCTTTTTTCCTTTTTCTACCCCTCCCCCCTTTTCTTCCCCCCTTTTCTTCCTTGACCCCCTCCTTTTTTTGGATTTGGGGGGGACATGTCCCTCCTGTCCCCCATTGGTCAGGTATGACGTATACTCAACTATAGATCATATCATAATCCATTAACTAAACATAGAGCACGAGACAAAAATGAATTTGGAAGAGATATATTTTGATGAAAATTTTAAAGTGAAATCCATTGGAAAATATGCATAATATCTGCAGCAGTTGAAATTTCTGATTTTATTCAAACAGCGATATTTCTTCTAATTAATTTGTACATATATTTCAGGTTATAAGAACATACTTGTTGCCTACAAAGTTGACTGATTACAAGACTGGATTTGCATTTTCATTAACAGAATTATGTATATGTTATGTAAATTTTTATTAATGAATAAAATGCAAAAGTATCTTGACTTTTTGTTTTAGTAAATACCAATTTGAAATACGTAGATCTTCCATAAGTTCCTATAAAATGTCCTTTGCAAAACAGTGATCGATTTAGGCATGATACACAACAACACCGATCACAAAAATTTCAATTGAAAAATTGATAGGTGTGGCATAGGTTTAGCAAATTCTATTGGGAAATTATTTCATAACATCTTAATTTCTCGGTTGATGAGAATTACAAACCTATGTAAATATGAATTATAGATTGAAAATAAAAAGAACATAAAATTTTGTTAATCCAGTTATATTTATTTCATAGTCCAGTAGACATGTTTCCCTTTATACAATATAGCATTTTCAAGACTAAGATTTACCAAAAATGAACCATAACTGAAAGTAATTAAAATAAGCGTATAGTTTATGTAAATATAATATTGCGAAAGCAAATTGAACCAGAGAAGAAAACAATTGCTTAAGATTTCCTTGTGGAATAAAGCAAAGAAAAAATTTTGTAAGCACGATTTAAGTAAGCAAGTAATCAGACCAGATTTCCAAGCCATGGGTGTGCAAAAATTAAAATTTAACAGTAAATTACTATGAGTGGGCTTTCTGTAAACTTCAGTTAAATATGTTGAGTCATTAATCCTGGATTTTTAATATCGAAAAGCAATTTCGCTTCGTTCGTTTTCGGCTTTATCAGGAATGATGTTGGCCGCCACAAGCCTGTCGAACAATATCGCGCTACTGCAATCTGTCTTCATTTGCTCTGATGTTGTCTATTAGGTTCCTTCCGGTCCAACTTGTGATGTCTGTGAAACAAGTCATTGACCTTTCTCGTCTTCTGCCCTCGATTTTGCTTTGTATTATATTTGTCATCAAGTTGCAGTTTTTGGCATGTCCAAAATACATTAATTTCCTCTTTTGAATGAATGCAAGAAGGACTAGCCCTCTGCCAAGTTGTAGAAATATGCTTCTGTCCACCTGATCCTCAACATTCTACGATAAAACCACATTTCTGTACTTTTGCTTAACTTTTCATCAGTTTTACGTAGTGTCCACCCTTCACATCCGTAGATCATGGCTAGCCATACAACTGTCCTAAGAATTTTTATTTTTAAACTAAATGGTAGAAAAGCAATAGGAGAGTTAATTTCATTTTCACAGGTAAATTTAATGCTATCACTTTGAGAGTTCTTAAGCAAAAAAATCTTTCAAAATTGTTAGGTACAATGAGGAAAGAGTCATCAACAATCTCTGATAGAACATAGGCTTATCAAAATTGTTCATATTAGAAGAATGTATCATAAAAAGCAATGTGAATTTTGTGATGTAGCCAGAAATGTAAACATCATGCTTGAAGCTAGGATATAACTTTCCAAATCAATAATATTGTCTAAAATTTCGGCCTCGTTTGAAGTAAGTCTTCGATCGCAAGAAGCATAAAGGTGTTGTGATGGTTCACCAGACAAACAGTCCTAGTTGCAATAAAAGTTCTTCTGAGTGATGCGATTCTTTTCGATTGCTTATTGAAGAACGGATATAAAATAAGATCCCCTGGATCTCTGGCGAAGTTTTCTACATGTATTTTTAAGAGGATGGATAGAAAAATTAAAAAAACATCACAAAACGTGAAACAGAATTGTGTCATGTCCTAAACCACGAAACGTATAAATAAATGTTTTTAAAGACGTTTACCATTTGAAGCATTTATACTTTCTACCTCTGAGCAATCGATAAGAGTTGGGATATGCGTGGATCATCAACAAAAACTATGACCACTCGTGAAGGGTCTCGAAATCTATTGTCAACACCAATACGATGCATTTACAAAGATTTTCAAAAATACAATAGTTCCCTGAATATCATGATAAACAAGACCTGGGTGAGAAATCAGTCCTTGAATTGTTTCATCACAAAATGCACGCAAACAGGATAATAAATGCTGTTGTTCTATAGGTTTTAGGTTAATCGATTTGCCATTCAATCGCGACAATTTAACAAGATTCTCTTTTCTAGATTATGAAGGACGCGCAAATCATTCCATTTAGCAATCATGCTAATGTCACTGTTGAGATCATAAAATGATATTTCTTGCAGTTTTTCAGTTAACCAACTATTTCAAATATTTTTGAAAATATGAAAATAATTATATAAAAGAAAATTGTCACTGCTCTGTGACAACCATCGTTTACAATCAATTGTTTCGAACATTTAAAAGAAGTTTTGGTAATAATGGAGACCACCTATCCTTCAGCTGCGTTGTTACCTGATAGGTCCAAATCGCTTAGACTATTATATTATAGATATTGAATATGAAAGAAAGAGCCAAAATAATTTTAAAAATATTAAAATTTCAAATTTTGATGAAATTTCGTACATAGCTTGCTAGAGAAATATTACGGAGTCTACTAAATGTTAGCTTAAACCCCAAAGAATATATTCTATATTACATATCTACTACTTTTGGCAAATTTTCGTTGAACTCTGCGAGAAATTTTCGTATTAAGCAAGACACTGATTTACTTATACACAAAGCTAATTTCACTAAATTAAATGCTCGTTCTTCGCCATTCAGTAGTCGTATTCACTAAGATTGCCGATCTGTCGCTGCATGATCTTACTAACAAGACCAAAAATCAAATTATTTATTTTTTTAAATTAGTTAAAATCAATAGTTTCCTAAAGATTTTAAAATCTTTAGATAATTTGTCGGCGAGCTTTGTGAATAAGCTATAAATTCAGTGAACTTAATGAATACGGCTACCGTAACTATACCTATTTAATTACATTTTATTCATATTTATTTTATTAAATTGGACAATATAATTCTACATAATTTTTGACAGACAACTCTGGTTTTGTATACTTTCTTCAAGATCGTCTGCTTGATATCAAAATCAAAGGGAAATTAGTAATTCATAGTGAAAGCTGTTTGTACACCAATACGTCGGTTATCAACACCATGTATGGCACAGAGTTATAATTTATTACTCTATGATGCATAGAATTCCTTATTCTATGATTATGAAAAAATGTTTCTCTATGATATAGAGTTCCAAAATTTTAGTCTATGGCAACTTTTTTCTATGATTAAATTTAAACATCGTAATATATTTTTTTGCCATCCTATAATATTATTGATGCATTTTTTGTTAGTATAGCAACCATCCAATAGAAATTAACCACATTAATTAGCATAACAATTTTTCCAGAATCGCGCTTTTGACTTCAGTTTGAAGATTTCGGGTTTGTTTGATAAGTTTGCTGGAGTAAGACTGTGGTAAATTCAAAAGGAGCTTTGGATTATCAGCTCTACAATGGGGCGAAGGGAACTATTGCTCCTTTTAGCTACTATTTTCGTTATAAGTAAGTTTATACTACATATAATGGTTTAATGTTGTTTTTTAGTGAATAGGTACCTATATGGATTAAAAACATCAAGAGTTGATGTTCTGCTGACAGTTATTAATCTGTGAAAAGTCATGTTCCTCCATGACCGAGTTCGCTAAGGGATTCGACTCTAGTTTGTATGAATCCTCAGATTTTCATCCGGCGTATGTTCAAATTATGGAGGGGTCGAATTTCCTTATTCAAAAACAGAATTAAACAAGTACTTTGATTCAAGTTTGAAGATTTTTATCATTATTTATTGTAAAATGTTCAAATCACAAAGAAAAAAATGCGAGATACTTAATAATTTTTATAGGTATATCATTTATATATTTTTTATACTATTATTATTAACATGTTTAATTTTAATAACTTTTAATAGAGTTTCATATTTGGAAAATACATTTTAAAAAAATAGAGCAATTTAAGTACCCCACTTTTCTCTCTGATACGTTTCAATTTTATTCAGGTGTATTGAATATTGCTCTATGTAAAGCATCCGATGCACCAAAAGGAGATGGGAAAACGGTTGAAGAAGACATTGGAAAGACTTCTGAAGGATCTCGGACGGACGATGAAGTTGTAAAAAGGTAACTGTTTGCAATCATAAATTCAAATATTGGAAGAAAGCATCAAATTGTTCTATTATCAGATCAGAGATATATAATCTCACTACATAAAAAATCCAAATACGAGTAAATAATGATTTAGGAGTTTTGTTCTGTTACATTATTTAAATTTGGTAGAAAGATAGATATTTTCTTGGCATTGATTATGATAAAACAGATTAACATAGCTTCTTTTTAAATATTTCTTTCAATGAAAGAAATGTCTTTAAACTGTTTGATTAAATTCCATGTTTTAAATTAAAGATTGTTGTAAATTTTTCGAAGTTTGACTTATAAAAAATTAACTACTTTTTAAAATATCCTTAAACAGTCAAATTCTAAGATTGTTTTTCAACTATTTATTCTTTCAAAAAATTTCACCGAACTATAAATATATTAAAAAAGAATGTAGGTTTTTGAAGCAATTGGATTAATTATAAACAAGCTGTTTTCTGATGTAAATAAAAAACTATAAAGATTTTAACCTTTCTTAGATTTTTGGGGGTCGTTTTTTGAAATTATCACTTATATTATTTTAGAGAAGAGGAAGCGATCAAGCTTGATGGGCTCAATGTTGCTGATATGAAGAAACTAAAAGATCAAGCCGAAAAGTTCGAATTCCAAGCTGAAGTAGACAGAATGATGAAACTCATTATCAATTCTTTGTATAAAAACAAAGATGTGAGAATCTTTTGTATTTGGTACACAATAATTATTAAACCCAGATTTAAATTTTGAAAACAAAATTCATATAAGCAAAAACTTAATAAGTCTCATTCAAACATTTATTGTCAAACTAACTTCATCAGGAATAGTGAAACTGAGATTTCAATGTTTACAAAAATATAAATTATAAATTGGTATACTGAAAGAATATAGAGTAATATACAATAATAAAATGATTAGAAGATTTTAATAGAGAAATAAGAACCAGAGTTATAAAGTTGGAAATTTAATTTTGGTTTAGTTGATTTTATGTAAACGGCTTCTTTTATTTTAAACAAAAAATTATTCACATAAAATTAACTAAACCAAAATTAAATTCCCACCTTTTTAACTTTGGCTCTTATTTCTCTCTTAAAATCTTCTAATCACTTAATTATTTATTGTATATTATTCTATATCTTTTAATGTACCAATTTATAATATTGTAAACATTGAAATTTCAGTTTTACTTTTCCTGATGAAGTTTATTTGTCAATAAACGAAAACATTTTAAATGAGACCTGTTATTTATTTGTTTTTACGGTTTTACAAAAGTTGTGCTATTAATAAACTATAAAAAAATATATACTTTCTAGAAATCTAGCATTCTACAAGAATAAAAACTTTGTTCATTGATGGGAAATATGTACAAGTAGAAATTTTTATTTAACTAGTTTTAAACATTTCTCTTTTGTAAAAGGGTCAACTGTATTTTAGCTGGGGGTTAGTTACCTTCAACTGCAATATACATATTATAAAAATACAATTTTATAATTTATTTAAAATGCTTTAAATCTTCATTCTAGATTTTCTTGAGAGAAGTCATTTCAAATGCTTCAGATGCACTCGACAAAATTCGATTGATCGCACTGTCCGATAAAGATGCTATGGCTACAAATCCAGAACAGTCTATCAAAATCAAGGTTAGAATCACTGCTACATTTTTGCTATACTGTTTATTCATTCATTTTTACATTTTGGTGTATGCTTTCAAAACTTTTGATCTGCATTGAATTGATATGAATCATAGTTGTTCCATTTGTATCGTATACTGAAATATGGATTACGCACTCCCAATATAAACATTTGTGGCCCATCACTCTATGAATCCTTCAAAAAATTTGGTCAAAAGTTTTAGAATTTGGTAGAGTATTTCCTGTTAAAATCAATTTCAGACAATGGCCTCACCTGATTTTAGTACGAGGTCCAAAACTTCATCTAGTAATGAAATGAGATCAATCTTAAGACCATACACTTAAACAACTATGCTAACTACTTAACCTCTAATATAACATGACAAATTGCAAAAATAGTCAATATTGTAAATAATTAAATGTATTGAATTTTTAAATAATTTCTTTTGGATCCAAAGACCATTTATCTTAAAATTACAATATAATTCAAAATATAATCCAAACGAGTTAAATCAATTAAATGACATTTAATAAGTCTACTGGTTAATAACTGAAATACCTAGGTATTGTAAAAATAGTGTTTCTTTTGATTAGATTTACTGACATATCAAACTTAGTAAAAAAATATTTAGTTGGCCAATTTTTGATATTTTGATAAATTTAATGTGAATAGGTAATTATAAACATGTAGGTCGATTGATTTTTATTTATTGCTATAAAATTAAAATGGGTGTTTTGTTAGTAAAGCTGTACAGATCAAAGGTTCTGTACTCAAGTGTCTAAAATTGTAGAAAAATCCATTCTTTTCGAATTAAAATTGAAAAAAAAATTGTATTACATATATTTCAAACCAACGCCTGGTGAAAAAAGAAATTTTAGCCAAGCAATAAGTCTGTGAATACGTGACTAGGTATAGGTACATCCTATATAATTTTAAGTAAGAAATAAATGGCCTACAATCATTAAAGTACATTTCTATTTAAAATAAAATCGACAACTATGTATTTAAATTAATTATATAGTTATCTACGTTATAATTTTGTTTGACTAGACCTATTCTAATCAAAAGTTATAGAGATTATGGAAGAAGCAACATTTTCTATATGTCACTATTAAAAAGGTAACATTGGGTACACAGACGTGTTTTGGATAGCATGATATATAAATATTATAGGCAATTTTAATAGTAACATGTAATTTTCTCGAGTCAGCAAGATACAATATTGCTTAGCTTGTCTACATTTATTAGTTTAAGTATTTCCGAACCTTTTCATAATGACACAAAATTCTTTGCATATTGCTAATAGTGTTTGCCGGTGTTTCTTCTCCAATTCATACTGTTCATCATTAATAGTAATCTTCAGGCTACGCTCTTTTCCCTATGTGTATATCACATATGAACCAAAAGTAGAGTTTCTGTCTAGGTACTGATTTTAAAAAACAAACACGTATATTGGTATTTCATTACTATGAAGGTTTAATAGGTGAGACTAGGTACGATTTGTCGTAAATATGATTTGAGTGAAAGTATCATTGATTTCTGTAGTAGATTGGGATTATGCTTCTAATAACATGTTTTTTTTTGGATTTGATAGTGTGTCTTATTTCAGCAAGAACTTCTAATCATATAACTATGTGTATATTTCATATATAGTAGACCAAAATGTTAAAAATATCCATGTCATCGATTCGTCGTGTATGTTGCAATCCATGATGTATTTTGTACATTTTATTAAATTATCGATAATGCTATACCTACGTTCCTAAGACATCTAAATCGATCGCGCTTTCTCAATTTAGTGTCGCTTCAAATTTGGACTAAATGTATAAATCAAACTGTTTGGTATTCCTTAAATCCAAGTGCATAGTAAATCTATTTTATTAGTCCATACCATGAAAGGCATATATTCTTAATGTGCAAAGGCTAATCTTGAATAATAAAATAAGTATTTAATAATCTAGGTACGCATGTCGGTATATCGAGCTAGGCTAATATGGTTTTTGCTTGACAGCTAATTGTATATTTTTTCATAGGTCTATAATAAATTCGCTATTCATACGTTTTGCTATTTTGGGGGAAAGTGAAGCAACGGCAATGTTTGCTGATATCTAATAAAACTTAATAAAAATAAATCATAAAGTATATGATAAGTAGATATTGCTATTAATTTTATGCGCAAAAATTAGCGATGTGTTGAATCAATATTGATTAATAACCAGTTTATAGTCAATTTTGTCGTACTTCGGGATGAAAAGAAAATTATACTGATTACTTTTTAAAATCATTATATTTTTATCTAATGATCAATCGATCAAACTTGGCTGGTAACAATATAGATAGACTGGTAAAATATGATAATGCAGTAAATTAATTTTTTCTAAATATCTTTGAGAATTTCATTTTATATAAGAAAATATCTTTTATATCTTTAAAAACATTTTTGGACTCCTAATATGCCAAATATTCTGTATTTGTTTGCACATATTTTAGAAAAACATCTATTCGGTTTTATGAAAATCTAATGTTTTAAGAAAATTGATCATTCATATACTTGTACATTCTTGATAACCGTCTTGAAAACTTTTCTTCCCACACATTGAGTGCATTTGGCAACATTCGATAATGGTAGAAATTTCAAGGTCGTTTAGTAAAGATAAAACTCTTAAATGGTATATTTTACAAACTATTTTATTTAGATTTATAAATTAATCTTTTTTACTTTGTTTCATTTGCGTTAGGCCAATCCAGAAGACAAGACTCTGCATATCATTGATACCGGTATTGGAATGACAAAAGATGAGCTTGTTAAGAATTTAGGAACAATTGCCAAGTCAGGTACCTCTGATTTCCTTGCCAAAATGACTTCATCAAATTCTCAAACTGAAATGAACGACCTTATCGGACAATTTGGTGTTGGTTTTTACTCCACTTTCTTGGGTAGGTACTGAAGAAATATCATGGTTTTATAATTGAAGGATTTTTCCAACATTTTAAACTTATATTTATGGACTGGAAACAAATATTTCAAAATGTAATTTTAATTTTTTATATTTTCACTTTTACTTTTAAAACCAAACAAATTCTGTATTATAATTTTGTTTTATCTATCTTGTGCTATTGTGTGATTTGCTTCAAATTATTTTTTATTTCAGTGGCTGATGAGGTTACTGTCATATCAAAGAACAACGCTGATAAACAACATATTTGGCGATCTGATGCCAAAACCTTCACTGTTGTTGAAGATCCACGTGGAAATACTTTAAAGCGAGGCACTGAAGTTATTTTGAAATTAAAAGAAGAAACACAGAACTTCCTTGAAGCTGACCAGCTGAAGCAATTAGTTCAGAAATACAGTCAGTTCATTAACTTCCCGATTTATATGTGGACCAGTAAAACAATATCTGTAAAACAATCCGAAGCAGCTGCAGATACCAGTAACAAGAATAAAGATGAGAAGACTGACGATGTCACGGTATGTATATGTATTCCATAGAATTAGTACATTCTCTTTATGATTTTGATGGAGTCCAGTTATCTTCATAAGTTTCTAGTCTCAGGTCTATCTTTAATTTCAAAATTTTGTTTACTGTCAATATAAAAACTGTTTTGTTATTCTTAAGGTGGAAAATTCAAAGGCAGAAGAAAAAATGGTAGAACAAACCAAATGGGATTGGGAACTTATCAATCAGAACAAACCTATCTGGACACGGAAGCCAGCCAATGTAACTGATACAGAATACAACGATTTCTACAAATCCATCACTAAGGAAAGCGAGGATCCTATGGCCAAAACCCACTTTTCCGCCGAGGGTGAAGTGACATTCAAATCGATTCTTTACGTCAGCAAAAAGGCCGACAATGAATTGCTTATGAGCAACAAAATCAGTGACAGAATCAAGGTGAAAGTTTATGTAATTTAATATCTAATTGAGGTCAATCTAGTTTTCATCTAAAAATATTTACATGAAAGTATTTTAAAAGATAAAAATACGTTCGAAATTATATACACAAAACATATTTTTTATGAAAATATGATCGTATATTTCAAAGTTTCAATATGAAAGTTTCCTTAAGAAAGCCTCCAAAGTTTATGTTTGAATTTAAAAGATGTTAAGCAAACAATTCAATCTATTATTTCCAGCAGTTGTTTCAAATAGCAAAATAGTTTTTAAGATACCCAATTATATTGTTTTGTGGCTTGATATTTTTATTATTTATTTTGTGTGTCTTGCGCATGTGCTTTTAGCTATTTGTAAAACGTGTGTTTATCACGGACAACTTTAAAGATATGATGCCCAAGTATCTTAACTTCATCCAAGGTATAGTGGATAGTGATGACTTACCACTAAACGTTTCGCGTGAAACTTTACAACAACATAAACTGCTCAGAGTTATTAAGAAAAAATTAGTGCGTAAAACACTAGACATGATTAAAAAGTTGAACAAAGAAGATTATGAAAAGTTCTGGACTGAATACTCTACTAATTTAAAGATGGGTATCTATGATGATCCGGGAAACAGGAGTCGTTTGTCAAAATTGTTGCGTTATTGGAGTTCACACTCAGACACACAAATGATCAGTTTGGAAGAATATGTTGATAGAATGAAGACTGATCAAGAGCATATTTACTACATATCAGGAAATTCAAAATCTGAGGTAAAAAGTTCACCATTTGTCGAACGTTTACTCAAGAAAGGTTTTGAAGTGATTTATATGATTGACCCTATAGATGAATATGTTACGCAACATATGACTGAATTTAATAATAAAAAGTTTCAGAGTATAGCCAAAGATGGCCTCAAATTAGATTCTTCTGATAAAGCAAAAGAACGTAAAGAGGAAACTGCAAAACAATTTAAACCACTATCAGATTATCTAACAAGCAATGTCTTAAAAGACATAATTGAACGCGTAGAAATATCCGAGAGATTGTCTGATAGCCCTTGTGCTTTGATCGCTCCAACCCATGGATGGTCTGGAAATATGGAGAGAATTATGATTGCTCAGGCTATTCAAAAATCTGAAGATCCCACAAGACTCTACCATGCCAAAGAAAAGAGAATATTGGAAATCAATCCGCGCCATCCATTAATCAAAGAGTTAAATACACGCGCTACCAACTCACCAAACGATGAACTCACGCGTGAAATGGCTTTGATGCTATTTGAAACAGCAACTCTACGCTCAGGATTCATGTTACCTAACACAATGAACTTTGCTACACGAATTGAAAAGATGATGAGATCGACTCTAAACATTGATCCCAATTTGAAACCTGACGAAGAAGAGGATATACCTGATGTGAGTAAAGAGTCTCGCTCTGAAGCAAGTAGTACTGAGGAATCAAAGGCAACTGATGAGGATGTTGAAGAGGTAAGAATGTGCACACATTTGCTTTGTGAGTCACAGAAAAGTTTACATATAACCTTTCAACTGTTCAAAGAGTTACTCAGTTTTAAGATTTTGTTTGTTATTGTTTGTTGCAGTTTAACATACTGGCATCATTCACAGTTTTGTGAAAGTTATTTATCTTCTTCGTCGTATTTTGTGAAAACATCTGAAAAAAGTACTATCATTTTGTACAAAGAAAATAGATAAAAATTATGTATCTACTTTTGGAAAATAAATTAGTAAAAATTTTATCGCAATACAATTGATGGCGCATTCATAACAACAGTTACTAGTTTCATAGCAAAAATGGTAAAAAAAAGTCGTTCATAATTTAGTAATAAATTGAAAAGTCGTATATGAAAAGTCATCTTAATTTATAATTGCAAGATATTATTTTAATAAAATTATAAAAAATATATGAAATAATAGATTAAGAAATGAAATGAAAATCAAGTAGGTAATGAGTTTTGAAATCGTAGACAAATTGTTAAATAATTATGCTTGAATGTATAAAAAATAGTATGGAAGACAAATAGCGACATTTATTATTAATTTTTATGAAGACGACTTTTCTTACAATAATTTTAAATAAACGACAATTTCGAAGACGATATTTTTAATTGGATGACACCACAATATTTAGTGTAAAAGCCGATTAAATCTTTGTTTTTATACGATTATTGGTATCCCTAGCTGGAATTAAAATGGACATTTGATTAAAAGTTAATAATATAAGGTAACCGAAGTTTGATATTGTTAAATACCCATCGAATCATAATTATATGGACTAAATTTGTAATGGATTTTTACTCCTCTCAAAGTTACTCTAGTTTCTAAAATTTAATCATAATCGGTTGTTGTTTGGACTAAGAAATCGATGATGATGATAAAAAAGATGGATAATGAATATGAAACAAATGGACAAATTGCCTTATTTTAAGGTATTCCATCTTTGATTAATTCTCCGATTTTGATAAAATTTGATATAGATAATCATTGTCAGAGTTTTAAAAAAAGGCTATGAATTTCAAGTGAGGAAATAATTTTGATTTACAGAAAATGGCTCATTTTCAAATATCCTCCCAAGCCTTTTAGGCAAGGCTGAATTTTGGAGCCAACACTCGACTCACTTGCCATTGCCTTGGATTTTCTATTGATTTTCGCATGTTATAAAGTAAAATTCTAATTTTCTGCATGCTTTAACTTCTTTATTTTTGACAGAGTGAAAACTCTAAACAAAAGGATGATAGTCCATCAGATAATGATATTACAGCAGAAGACGCTACAGAAGAGAAAGATAAGATTCCAATAAATGAATCTGAAGATGTAAAGAAAGATGAACTTTAATTTGTTTGTTATGATATATATATATATACTATATTATTTGTATGTAGTTTAACTGTAAGTGTTGAATAAGTGTTTATATTTTTTTAATATTGATGAATTTAGCTGTAGTTTCTATGTAAGTGTAAATTGAACTTGATTTTCTGAAATATATACATATTTATTTGCATGCATTCATTTAAGTTGTTTTGCTATTAAATTATGCTATTTGAAATTTTAAATAATAATCCGAAGTCTAAATAAAACGGCAAAATAAGTATGAGATTTAAATATGTGTGCAAACTAAACAGTAATAGAAATTGATAGATTGTAATGTCATCTGTCTCTGCTACTTTTGCTCTTAGTTTAATGTTTAAATTCAATAATAAACATATTAAGTTACCGATGAAATATTTGGATTATGTTTAACAAATCACCTTGTGACTTATTAGGTACCTGCTTGGCTACAATAAACAAAGATCAATTTGTCAAATCAAAATGCATTCAACTTTTAGTTGTACTTTTCTAGAAATTATACTCAAGGACTAAGGTACCTACTTGGTACTAAATGCTTAATTTCTGATCGATTTACTTAAATATGTTCATATTTTCACATGATATGAACTTACTACAGAAAAGATCTACTTAATATCTTTTAGTATTTCTCTGATTCTTACATTTCTTGTTCATCATCTAACATTGTTTATCTTATCTCTTGTTCAGATGACCGATATCAGACGTTTGGTTTCATTAGATATACATATCTGCTTAAAACTAGATGGAATCCAATACATTGTTACAAAAAACAAAAATGTCTGAAAACATTGCCAAATGTCTGTAGGGTCATTGAATTTTAAATTTCTTTTAAAAAAAACTGATCAAGATTAGGTACCTGCCTACTCGATGTACCTGGATAAAAAATGTGGTTGATCACTCCTATAATTTTCAAATTTTATGTCTTCCGCATTGCTTTATATGGGTGTGAGACCTGGACCCTGACTCAAAATGAGAAATCTCGGATCAACGCCTTCGAATTGTGGTGCTGGAGCCGTATGCTAAACATCTAATGGAAAGAAAAGAAAACCAATGTATACGTCCTTGAACAAGTAAACCGACCTCAAAGTCTGTTGAACATCGCTCTAA
>JAUYWI010073375.1:0-14061 GCA_034780595.1 Parotoplana pacifica | reverse complement strand
CGCCTTTCTTGTATTTTCTCGATCATCTTGTCGTTGATCCAGGGTTTCTTTGGGGCGATTTTTCTGATGTATCCTATTTTGGTTTCAGTTGGTTCCATTTGTGGTTCACATTTTCCTGATTGATATTTTGTAACTGTTGTTCAATTTGATTTTCGTATATAGTTAGTTTTAATGCAATCATTTTTCAAATTTTCCAAGTCCCATTTTTTCTTCGGTCTTTTCCTTTTAATTTTTTAAATTTTAGATTTGTTTTTATCATGACAAGGTTGTGATCTCTGTGACAATCAGGTCCATTTAATACCTGCATAAAAAATAACTTTTTAGTGGGAGATATTTTTTATCATACCATTCGGTGTACTTGACATGCTATCTGACAGCAGATTCTTGTTCCTCACCCAAAAATAAGTCTATATATCAAATTTCATTGAAATCCATGCACTTTTAGATTATAAAATTAGCGTTCATGTACTTGGAGAGGGCGTGGTTAACCACTTTGTCAAGGAAAGTAACGATGGTGTTTGATAAATATCTGAAAGGCACCTACCCAAAGTCACCTCTATACAAAATAATTGCTAATTGATGGTGATTATTCCAATAGTAAAGCAAATTTTTCATTTTGTCTAACTAAAAAAAGAGAAAAGGCCCCTATTTTTCAAATATTTTCCATGATGCAAATAAAGCAATACCCTCATTTTACATATAATATACAAACCAAGCCCCTAATTTGGCTGAAAATTGTATTTCAATAGGTAATATTGTTTTTGAGATATGACCTTCCTAAAGGCTAGTTTGTGTCCCACAAATCCACCTCGTTTCATACATAGCAGCAACTTACTTTGATAATTGATAGTATTGTTCCTGAATACTAGTCCTCATTAAAAGATATACCTATGTGACTTGTTATTAAAATGTTTTAAAATTATTTATGTAAACATTGTTTCTCTTATTTAATTGCCTCTGTGTTCGACCTATAGTGCCGTGGCACTTATATTGAACACGGGCAATTAAATAAGAGGAACATTTCAGTAAAATGCATAGAAGACATCATGTTTGACATGTTTCTAATTGGGTATTTAACATTTTTTCAATCATATGGACTTAATAATCATTGCTGTTTGGTCAAAGACAACGGCGAATAAAAGTATGTTTATTACAAGTAGTGGGTACATTGTGATAAGAAAATGGATTTAAATTTTGCCTTGGCAATTCCAGACAAATTGAAGTTAAATTTAATTTAATCAAAAACAAAATAGTAGACATTAAATATTACTACATATCCTTATAAAGTAAGCAACATATTATATGTTTAATTTCCTTTAATCCAAATTTCTTTTCCTTGTCTGGTAAATGCCATAAAAAATGATCCATTAACATTAACTTTTCCTGACCCTAAACTCCTTCGGAATTCATTAGCTTCTGTGACAACTGCATTGATATTTGGAAAGCGTCTATGTCTTTGATAAAGGTGGTGGGTTGTAGTTCTAGCATAAAAAGACAAAAGATAAAAAATAAAATAGTCAGGTACATATTTTACAAGACTACTTCAGTACTATTAAGCCGAACAAATAGTATAATTTTCACACATAAATGGGTCCTAAAACTGTAAAACGATCATGCACAATATTGCATGATGATAAAAAAAGCCAAGTTGTATACCAAAAGTTTTTAATTTTACAAAGCTATTTGGGCATCTTCCATCTTCAGATTATATACAACATTTGAAAATTTCATTTTAACTCAAATGGATTGTCTGCAACTAAGCACAACTTTTTCCTAATTGTTTAGGAGCTCTTTTTTTTAAAGTGCTCAACAACACATTTTTCTAAAGTATTTTATTCTATAAAGCATTTGATAAAAGTTTATAGATAATTATCATATACACACCCGTACTTGAAAATTTTGAGAGATATATGTTTTGGTCATTTGGCAGCTTAGCTTATCTTTAGACTAGCATGGTTTCAAATTAAAAATTAATTGGTGATAGTCGTTGTGGAATTAGTCTTATGCAAAAATTTGTTAGTGTCTAGTCAGGGTAGCATTCTATTAAAATACTGACATACATATTTAGTTAAAGATGCCTTATTCTTACTTTGTATACACTGTACCAATATTCATACCAACTGTACTTAATTTCACACTACCCGTTGAAGGTGGAGGAAAACTACCAGTTGAATTTGTTAGTGGAAAAATATATGTAAAAGTTGAATTATTGGGTATTTCTATCACAAATGGATTACTTCTCTTCTGTTTGATTCCATCTGAAAAAGATGTATTTTATACCATTAAATAATATCGTAGACAAAAGAGTTGGATTCAACATAAAGAAAACAGTCACTATGGTCATTTTCAAGTAAGCCAAAAAACCCGAGTGCAGTCTGAAGCTGAAAAATTCCATCTTAGAGCAAGTAGATCAATTAAAATATCTCGGGGCAACAATCGATAGTGATGGAAGAAATGAGAAAGAATTACGCATTAGAAGAGGACAGGCTAAGAGTGCTTTTGTTGAGCTATCCAAGATCCTGCAAAACAAGCGAATTTCCTTTAGAACCTGAAAAAGAGTTCTGAACTGCTACATCACTCCCATTATGAAGTATGGCAGCGAAGTTTGTTGGACCAAGAACAACAAAACCGAAAATGCTATCAACGCAGCAGAAATGTGGTGTCGAAGGCGCATACAGAAAATCTCATACTTAGAGTTATGAATGAAGAAGTGCTGAGTAGGGTGGGAGAGAAACGAAATCTCTACAGGAACATCACAAAAAAAATCAAGCAACTTTCTTTGGACATGTTATGAGAAGAAAGAGATTAGAACATCTAGCAACTACAGGAAAGATCGAAGGAGGAGGATGTAACGAGAAAATTACAGCCTGTTTGGGTAGCTGGTTAAATGTAACTTCTATCAACATCATTCACGTTGTAGATGACAGAAAGAGCTATGGGACCATGGTCGCCAACGCTCATGAGCACGGCATTTAGAAGAAGAAGAAAAAATTATTAACTAAAATTGATATGTATGACTAAAGACGAAAATAATAGATTTAAAAAGTTTTTCTAGTGATTTAATGGTGGACATTATAAAGTCTCATATTTGAATTAAAACTTTTCAGATAACATTATTTTTGTTTTTTATAATTGAGTTTGGTTGGTATTAAATTTTAGCAATCATTCTTACTGGATCTAAGATACTTTCCTATCAGTTTTCCAAATTTAGCTGAGTTCCTTTTGAATTTATTGTCAAATTGTACCGTATAATACAAATATCGGAATGTTTTGTATTGGCGAAGTTCATAGTTCTATAAACAAACAAATAATGATCATGAAAAAAAATCATATACATACATATATTAAATAGGGAAAAAAATCGCTATTTAATTATATGATAAAATTTATTTCAATACCTACAAATTTGGCCTATTTAATTTTTTTCTGATACACTATTATTGGCCAAGTAGAAATATTATAGCTTTATCCAAAATATGAAATGAGATCCACTGAATTTGAGACCTGGCTGGTTAAAAATGGATTTTTCAAATTTTTTATTTTGGTCAATAAATTCAACCAAAAACCACTAAAAATGATCCAGAAACACATTTAAGCAAGTTTAAACCATTTTGGTTCATTGTTTGCAATACAATACATGTTATTAAAAATTTCATTTTTAGTAAACAGGCCCTGCAATGATAGTCCTCAGATTTCAGGAAACATAAATGTGAGGAATCTCAAAATAGTTTATACATTGTTTTAAATGTATTCTAGATTATAAAGTTCAGGTTTAAGCAAACTAGGATGTTTCATTGACATTTTAGAACCATTGATTTTTTAGGCCCAGACATAGTCAAAAGTTGAAAAACTATTTTTCTGAAACTCAATTTTACCAATTATGTTTATTAAAATCGACCATTTAGAGCCATTTAATTATGATAAAATACAATTTTGAAAAAGAAACAATTTTTATATGGTGGACTTCATAGACCAGCAACCATAAATCTGAAGCATCCAATTTTCTAATTCTAAATCTGAAATTTTAGTATATTTTGTTTAGATTTTAAATCCATTTTAATGATTTTGCTAAAAATTATAGATTTTTTGCCCCCCTTTAACAGAGGGGCTTATAGTTCAGAGGTGTAAGAGGATTAAATTATGTCATGAAAGTTGACTAACAAAACACTAATAATTTCCCCAGAACATTAACTAATTTACTTAAGCAACTCACAAAAATAACAATTAATGTGAACATAAACTACAATAGGTTTGAAAATTCCACAAAGTTTAGGCTAGATACTTCCTAGATTGCTAAAAAAATAATTAGATATGGTTTTCTCATTTTTCAATCTGCTAAATACCAATAATTATATAACTTACGCTATTATTTTGCATAACTTTGTATTCAAGACATTTTGCACGTCTACTATTTTGACATGTTCCTGTTGTATATCCAGTGGTACTTAAAGAATTAATTGAAATCGAACATAAAATCACAGATAAAATAAATGTAAATGTAAATGAAGTAAACATGTTTAAAAATCTAAAAAAGAAAGAAAATTTATTAATTACCTACCTACCTATCATTTTTCTATAATTGGTTAATAAAGAACAGCAACAAGAGGTGCTTGCAATACAGAAAAAGGAAATTATAGGAGGAAATATATTGATAGCCAAGTCTTTGTAAAATTCTGTTTATATCCATATTTCAATTTACTCCCCAGTAGGGAATCTAGGTTTTTGAGAAAGTGAATAATTGTTGTAGCTATAACATAGAGGGGCGCAATATGATATGGATATATTTCCTAAATAGTATTCAAAGATAATTAATATTATTTTTAAGAGGTATCCAACTGACCAATATACCGGAGGTAATTCCTGGTTTATATGTGTTGTCAAATTGTCAATATTACTATCTTCTCTAGTTTTTAAGGGGCACCGCTGGTGCTTCCCTGCTTTGGATCCGCCGCTGATCCTGAAGAAATGATTGTGTTAAATTTGTGAAAAAGAACAATAAACAATCTTACTTTTAAACGGTGAAGAACACTGAAGAACCAACTCAATAATATGAGTGTATCACTAATTTATATACCCGAACTAGCAGATAATGGGAATCAATTTGATTTGATAAATGCATTTTCGTCAATTGACATAATTGTTTATAAAATACATATTATTCTTGATTGGTGCTAATCAAATATACATATAACAAATTTAAATTGTTACCCGAAATTTTATTGAAACTTAAACTAGGTAGAAAGTAAAAGATCCGCATGCGCACCAGTGAAATGTTAATAAAAATTGTAATAATACGCAGTTGTGGAAACTTTCTTTGACTACAGTTAGATACTTTGTACTTATGTAGGTATATCAATTCTTATTTAAAATACTGTGTAAATAACATTTGTCAGGTAGGATAATAAATACCATGATAAATGGCACCAAATACATGGTAATTATATAAATGAGTATTAAATAAATAAGGAAATGTCGAATCACGACTTCAAACTAAGTATATTTGATCAACTTTTACACTTCGCTTATTTGGGATTGACTAAAATTTATATACATCATTAGATTTCAATTCTGAATTACAATGCACGACGGTGCATTGAAATCTTATGATGTATACATACCTCTAAATGTTAACAAAATCGGCAGACTGTTTAGCCATTTCTATACATAACATTTCCATATGAAAATGTTCCCAAAATTCCATATACCGTGTGAAGAGTTACAATGAGTTTGTTTAGATTTGTGGAAATCTCTGATCTTGGTATTTTACTAGAATTTAAAGTTGAAAGATAATAGTATTCCGATTGAATTTTAATTTCGTACATGCATACAAATTGCAACTCCATTGGAGTTATTCTTCCTACTTTCTAATTCAATAATAACACTAGCACTGGAGTTAGTCCTTAAAAAACCTACTCACTCAATTTATTATTCCCCGGGGCAGGGTTCTAAACCCCCCAAGGTGTATTGCAGATACTTCGAAAAAGACTCCATTAATTTGCACCCCCTCTGATGAAATAAATTTCATCCCCAAAAAATCCTAAAATCAATTCTTAAGCCAAATATTAATAGAATTGATTAATATTTATTAGACATGTTATAAATACCTCGTAGTTTGACGTATTTGCCAGATTTTAAAAAAATATAGACTTTTGTGACCAAGGTGCAACCTAAGAGCAAAAAATATCGATTTTGAAATTTTTTGATTATAAAGTTTTTGCTGATAGATTAAGTTTTATATTCCAGTGGTTTGTGCTGTAGTACCTGTTCATCAACTATAAAACAAATCATAGAAAAATATTGATCTCGAAAAAAGTTAATGATTTTTATTGCGTCAGAAATTGACGATATATATTTTGATAAGAAAAAAGAAAATTTAATTTTCTATTAAAATACGAATCGTTCATTGAAATTCTTTCATAATTGTCAAATCAATTCTTTATCTATTTCAAGTAAAAAAAATCATATCCTTATCCAAATTCAAAAATTGAGTTCAACTGATTTTGGGACCGGACTGAGCTAACTTGTTAGATATCAATTTTTCAGAATTTTGATTGGAAATCATTCCAAACCTAGAAACTAGTAATAAGTTATTTTAAATCAAATAGAGTTATTTATATGAAAACAAAATCACGTTTTAAAAAATTCAATTTTTATGGACCTGCTACAGTATGTTGGGCGCCATAGACAAGCAAATATAAAAATGAAGTATCCAAGTTTCTAATACATTACCTCCATTATCTCCCTAAATGTAAATCTCAAATTTGAGCAAGATATGAGTTTAGAGCCATAAAGTGAGTATGCATGGTGGTCAAAATATAAGTTAAGTATTTCACCGACTCAAAATTAAATTATTGAATTATATTTGTAATGCGCACTTTTAATAAAAATATCTGAAAGGCTCAACAAACATAGTGTAGGTAGTTATACGTGTGTATTTTCAAATTTCAATTCTGAATCGAATAAGCCCGAATTAATTTTTAACCACCACCCCGCTTTGTGAACAACGGTCATTTAGGCAAAAATTAAGTGAGGATCAATGGACTCAGAATTAAATTTTAGTCGCCTAAGCCCATTGTTTACCTACTCCCCTCATGAGTAAATAAAATGTTGCTGGTTTGGCAGTGTATTAAGGCTGGTGATTTGGTATTTTTCTCGACAGCATCTATTATTGACATTCAAGGACTAAACAATATGCCTCCAAACAGCCTGATAAATGATGAAGGTGTCCCCATTGGAGCCCATCTTAGCCCTTGGACCGTGAACAGGTTATCAATGTTCGATCAATGTGAGCGCTTCCCGTGGTGTTCGGTGGGTACTGTGGTTACATCGTGTGCACACAGTTTCTGATTCTTACACAGTGTCTCACACAGTTTCTGAGCTTTACCTATTATAGAGTACACATTATGTATATATCTTTCATTGAAACATTGCCTTACGGACCGCTGTTAAACTAGGCGAATAAAATTGTTAACATGATAAACGAAATATACTATACATTTGTATTTGGACAGTTAATTTTTTAAAAACCTTTTGTGCATTATAAAGTGTGCTCTAAAACTATCGTTTTTATTATTTAAAAACTGAAAACACCATAAAACTTACAATGAATCTAGATAACATTCCATTAAACATTATTTAAAAAAAATACTTTTAAATTTATTGGTGACCATTAAAAAAAGTTTATATTAATCATAAAAAAGCAGATGTTCAATATATACCGGTTGAAACTACTTTTCTAGTTTCGATTTTGTTCTTTTAGTCTTTCTAGGATGTTCTGAATACAGATTTCACAGCCCATCGGTGATAAAAAATATCACTCCAAAGTAATAAAAGAAAATGTAAAGAAAACAATACTACTGATTTCACAAAGAGATCGCAGATCTCAGCTTTCATTTATTAATAAGACACCACTTTATTAAACAATTTGAGCTGTAATAATTTTTCTTAAACTAAAACAAGGTATGATCCATGTCTAATGTTGATTTTGAGTTGACATCTGTAACTGTATATTTTATTTGACAGCTTTATTTACCTGGGGCAATTGTTTACAAGTAATGGCAAATGCAAGAATGACATGAAGAGAAGAATTCAGAAGCCAGGACACTTTTTCAAACATACAAAATATTTTTAAAGATAAACAACTCAAAATTCCTACTAAACTGAAAGTTGTTTGATGTTACATTATCTCTTCCCTATTATATACCTCCAAAACCTGGACAATGTCATCAGAAATAGAAAAAAGGATTGGAAGTTTAGAAATATAGATGTACAGGAGATTACTGAAGACAAGTAAAACACCCAACAGGGACATAATAGAGTGTATTAGGACAAGAGGAGAACACAAACTGCAGATGCTACAAGAAATGCAGATAAGAAAGATACAATATTGTGGTCATATTATTAGAGCTAACAACCTTAAGAAATATTGCTTGGAAAGCTAAAAGGAAAAAGAGGAAGAGGCAGACCAAGAATATGGTGGGGTGACATTAAGAAGTAGAGGAAAACAAGGTGCTCAGAAGAACTTATGAGACAAACACAGGACCAAATGAGGTAGAAGCTAATAGTGCATGCTACCCTTGGCAACAAGGATGCCACATACACACACAGACAGATATCCATGACTATATAATACAAATGGGGTGAAATTCTTTGCTATATAATGCAATATCTGTGAGATCTGTATTCAGTACATCACTTAGTTTCTGTTATAACCATTTGTAGTAAATAAATACTGTAGCCACATAACTCTATCTTTCTGTTTTAGATATTTACATTTTTAAGATTGACAAGTAGTAATATTATTATATTAAGTAGATGCTTGTTGTTTAAAGCAATAGAAAAAAGTAATATATAGTACAGAGTGGCCAAAAGTAGTTGACCCCAGTTCTAAATAAACTACATAGTTATTTGCATAGAGTATAAGTAGCTTGTTATATTTATTGATTAATCAAATAATTCATTGATATATTATTTTGGTAAATAAAATGCCTCTGATTGGCTAATTGGAACCTCTAATGAAACTTAAGAAGTTTTAACTTCAATTATATGTCTGAAATTATTATTCTTTAGTTCACATTGGATAGATTAAGGGGGACCAATCAAGTGGCCATTGCTTTTATATTTAAGTCTATTGGACTTCTTCCTAGAAGATGTTTTGAAAAAGAAGTTGTCCTTAAGTATATGGAAAGATTGTTCATGATATTATCTCCCATTGTAATGAATGCATCAGAACAAATGGTGGCCACTTTAAAAATTTTAATTAACTCTTATAATGTATAGGTAACATGGTATGCCTCTTTTCTCATTTAATACTAAAAACATTAATAACAAATATACATGATTATACAAGCAGAATTTTTATTATTTTTTATTGTCAGGCCAACTACTTTTAGACCAGCCTATATATGCAAGGTTATACAATCTATTGACATTAAATCAATATTAGTATCATGCTGACAATGACTTAACAATGAGCATATAGAATAAATTTATAAATGATGGAGAAGGGATCAATATTTCAAAAAGATAATTTTTTAATATCTATGGGTTAAATCATTAAAATGATTGACAATTTAAAAAAAGAAAAGATCTTATTACATATATAAAAAGTCAAGTCTTTTTCAAATACAAATCTTTTAACTTTTGCCTCATTTTTTGTCTTATGGCATTTAAATATATAATTTTTCAAATAATGATTAAGCATTATATTCAAAAAAGCTTAAACTATTTACTTTAATAATGATAACAACTAACATCCATTAGTAGATATTAAATTATATAGATTAGCATTATATTTTAAAAAGCCTAAACTATTTACTTTAATAATGATAACAACTAACAACCATAGTAAATATTAAATGATATAGATCAGTAAGCTCAAATAAACATAGATTTAAAAAGCTCCATTTAAGGAACTATAGACCAAAGATTAATTAGAATAACTACATGGAGTACATACTACTAAACAATTAAACTACTGATTTATCTCTATTAATTGATTCTTTCTATGTAGGAAATAGGAGAAAGACTTAAAACATATACAGTACCTGCTATTTAACTATCAATTTTATCATTAAAATTATCTATAAAATACCATGAATTTAACATATGCTAATGAAATTTTTTTATAGATTTTATTTAGCATCTGTTTTGCCAACTAAATTTCAACAGCACACCTACTGAAGATATTGTAAATCTAAGTGCAGACAGAAGACATGAATTTAAGTGAAGAGAAATAGATCACATTGCATTATATTTAGATTTCTTATTTAATGTATAGGAGACTCCAATGGCAGACAGAGTCTCTACTCACTTGAAGTAACTGAGAAAGTATACTTTATACTTCTGCCACATCCCATCATGCCAATGGTATACTTATCCAACTAATATTAGACTTTTCATAGTGGTACCAGATAGTAAAATAGAGATACTTTATCTAAAATTTCAATTTATATTAAACTCACAAATTTATTGATTTCTATGCTAATTAAATTAATCAATTGGTTAGTTAGTATCTATGATTTAGCTAACCAATTGGGTGATTTCTATTAATTTATTATGTTCAATAAATAAAATCTATGCCTATTAAGCTATCAAAAATAATGAATCGACACGCTTATGTTAAATTTCAATTGTAGTGTGGCGATTCTTATTGCTCTTCAGTGTATAAATCACCTGAAATAATTCACAAACGGATGTTTAATTAGATCGAGTCATCCTAAAAATGAGAGTGGTCAGTTATCTTCATAGGCAAACAATTCCTAACACATGATGATATCATCAATTTGTTCAACTTGAAATGGAAATATGAATTAATGATTGTTAGAAATATATATCTGACATTCAGCTAAAATAGAACACAGTTCATTGAATTACGCACAACTTGGATAATTGTTTGTTCTCATCACCCACCATGTTGTTGGTAAAACAAGTGGATTTGCCTAAAAAAATAACATAACATTAATTTATTAGTTTTCCAGCTGATATTATACCAAACATTAGATTCAGAAAGAATATTCTGGGGAAAACGTTTTTTTCATAAATTTGACCCCCAGAGGGTAGCAAACAAAAAAAGAGTTCAAATTTGCAAAACAAACATTTCAGCTAAATTAGACTTTCGATTTTGAACTAGATAGGACAGTGTCTTATACCAATACAAGGCAGTCCATTAACGGTTACAGTAAATTTGATTTACATATTCATAGAAAATAAAATAATACGTGAAACAAATTTCTAGTCAAAACAACGTGCCTTTTTTCTTTAGCAGCAAGTCAGCCACACTTAGAAATTCATAAAAATCCAGTGTAGAGTCGCCATCAGTGTCAACCTCTTTGATGGCATTTCTTATTTCCATGGCGCTAAAATGTGGTCCTATTGTAGAAGTCATGGCCTTCACCAACTAGAAGTAAGAGCATTATTTAACAACTTAATTGTAAAAAAAACAATGACACCCAACAAAAATAAATGATAGGCATTTGATCACCTCATCTAAATCCAAGACACCGTCACCATTGGCATCAAATCGTTTAAATTGCTTCCATTGTTGTTCCACCTGAAATACAGAATATAACAAGTAAGTCGGCAAAGATGTCGAACATCTTTCAATCTCTTTACGCTTGGCATGACATCAATTTAAGAATACAAACGGAAAATTCAATTTTTGCAAATTGTAAACAAAATAACATTTCCATAAGTAGACCATTGGATTGTCATGGACTATCTATATATTTTAGGCGCACACAATAATCGAACGCAATGCTTTACACAAAATAGAAAATAATTATTTATACGAAATTTATAAAGTGTTACTGTATATTACGAGGTTTAATAGATATCCGAGTATTTGAAAGTGCTTTATAAATGAGTATACGTAATTTCTATGCATACATTGGAAATTTACTTTCTATGAAATTTTGCAATATAAGAAAATGTCTCGTCGTTGGGAGAATTCCAATAATAAGCAACAATATGTTTTTAAATAGTTTAGTAAAATATATAAATTAAATTATAATTTTATGTGCAAGTAGTATTGTATTTTATCATAATTTTTATATAAATAACATAAAATTAATTATCCCCATGCCCCATAAAGTATTCTCCATGCGCCATAAAGTATTCTCCATGCGCCATAAAGCATTAAATGACTTATAAAGTGAATTTAGTTGGCACGTCTGTGTATCAAAATTTGACTTTAATATCTACGCATAGAATAAAAAACATCTTTAGGTACTACTTGGTAGTTCATACACCTATCAATATTGAATTCCCACGGTAGATGCCTACTTACAAAGTCTTTCTGCAACGTTGGAAACTCTCGCATGATGGCGATGTAATTCAGCTGCTTGGTGTCCGTATAGACAATCTCCGGGTTGCACAAGTTCTCCGAATTGACTTCAAATGCAGATATGGCAGAATCGGGACGCCGCAGAAGTCTACTTTCGGGTTTTAATAGCGACACATTCTTACTGGTTGTCAACTGGTTCGCGCCTCCGTGTGCCAGTGGTGGGAGCAGAGACGTGGTGGAACTCTTGTCAACATAGTCAGTTTCGTATAGTTGAATGTGTCGGACAAGTGGCGAAATATTCAATTGCCTAATTAATAAAAGAATGAATTTATTATTTGAGGACGCTAAAATATGAACGTTTCATTAACAAAAAAGGGATGTCACGGTAGCCTACTTGAACTGCAAAACAGCATTGATCTAATTTGCCCTACAAGCATGACTTCCTCCCCACAGTTAAGCCCAACAAGGCCGAAACAGCTGTCCTGGCCTATCATTTGCGAGTAGTATGAATAAGTAGTATATTTTTATCAAAGTAGACCAGCTGTTTTTTTATTATTGCTCCTAGCACAGATTTAAAAAAATATTTTTCCCGTTATTAGATTGCTATTATTACCGACGTTGAGGTTAACAACAACAACCAGAAGAAGAATGCACTCTCTGCGCCCCCTGTGACCGACGTGGACAACATAGCCAGACCCAAACCAAGCGTGACAACACCGGATGGTGGACACGCCTCACTGAGCAAAAAAACGAGTACCTATAGGCGAGTTACCCAACTCAACTCAGCTCAACCGATCGTCCGGAGCGGGGGAAGGGGGCAAGGCAACCGATTATGTGATCACGTTCGGTTGGTTGGATAAAATATGTTGCTTATAACAAGGCAGACGACATCTGTAGTGTCCATAACTTTACAGAACGACCTATGGTCAACGTGTAGACATGGCAGTTAGGACGTTTGGTCAAATCATGGAGGAATCATTATTTGATTTGGTAGGAACTTACCACGCTGGAAGGCTAGGGGTTAATCATGGGAATAATTATGATGTCAAATTAATTCTTTAGGAAATATGTCTAGTGGAATAATATTCGCACATTTTGGATCCCTGGCATAATTTGTTAAGAGACGAACTACACAAATAAGGAAAGAGCGCATTTCAAAATGTTGTATCAGCAGAAACAAGAAGAAAATCAATGTCTTTTGAAGCGCCGACTCGCGTCGTTAAAATTACTTCTGGGAAGGTTTGCTCGAGTTATCAGAAGAGATACCGAAATGCTAAGTTTTCAGTGGAACAGTGATATCTGTGGTCACTCAATTTCGGGTACCAATTATTGGTGGCCTCGTTCACTTCAAATTTGCACGGCAAATGTCTGAAAGTCCAGCCTTGCCTCAGTGGGACATGTTTGACCCCTTTTCATTCAGAGAGGGAAAGGTTTCCCGACCTCAGATCTATGCCATTTGTTCAGACTCTGGTGGTAAGGAAGTGTTCCAAATTTTATCAAAAGCGGTCAAGTAGTTTAGGAGAGACAGTGTCTCCATCTTCTTCTTCTTCTTAGACGTTTGGCACTGGACTATGAGATTGCCAAGAGGTTTGGAAATAGGCTTGTCGAGAAATAAACGGTCAGTGATAGACATTCCAGAGGAGCTGAATGTCCCGAGAAACACAATATACAAGTGGTTAAGAGATCGAAACAGAGAAAAGGTCAATTTTGCAAAGACGACTGGAAGGCCCAAAAAGACAACAGTAAGAGCCAATCGACTCCTCACAAGATTAGCAACA
>JAUYWI010073364.1:0-14063 GCA_034780595.1 Parotoplana pacifica | reverse complement strand
ATCTCGTCACTAAAGACTACATTGCGCCAGTCATCGGCTGTCCATTGGAGATGTTGGCGGGCCCAATTGTGACGGACTAACTTGCGGTGGGTGTGAGAGCTGGTGCAGCATGTGGGCGGTGGGCAACAAGGCCACTACGGATCAAACTGCGCCTGACGGTGCTGGAGTGTGCCTGCATAACCACCCCACCCACTTCATGCTGTAGCCGGTGTGATGTGAGGCATGGATTGCCAAGGGAGGCACAAGCAAGATGATATGCTGCAATAGCTGCACCAGTAGTGCGATACCTTCTGATGATTCGGCTCACCGTCCATTTTTTTATGTTTAGATATATTGCTA
The DNA here is from genome assembly GCA_034780595.1 of Parotoplana pacifica. Lineage (NCBI taxonomy): Eukaryota > Metazoa > Platyhelminthes > Proseriata > Otoplanidae > Parotoplana > Parotoplana pacifica. Next base: position 13,724 of record JAUYWI010073364.1, on the reverse strand, counting down.
TTTCCGCTTGATTGGTGCCTTGGATAAGATTGTGAATGATCAGGTCGCGGACATTTTGAGATGTATCTTGCATGTTGGAGCTGCACTAGCAGATGTGGAGAAAATGGGATTTTTCTGCGAATAAATTATATTTTAAATTCTAATTTAATTTAGATTTTCCAAAATTAATTAGAAATTTCCAAATTCTAATATTATCATAATTTTCACTTTGTTAATGGGGTTGGAATTAATTTGCAAATCAATAGATTTATATGATCAATGTTTGACACATAACTTTTTCTACAGTTGTTAAACAAATTTTGAAACTTGAACAACTCCCTTTGACAGTTTTTCTGTGTAACTCAAAATATAATTGAGTTAATTGCTCTCAGGTTGCACCCAGATTACAAATTTTAGGGGTTTAGGTTAAACAATGATGTATTTGTACGAAACGTAACTTTATTTTACTATAAAATAAAAACTTTATGAGAAAATTTGGTAAATACATAAGAGATATTTTAATCAATATCTAAAATGAGTCAAATTAAACAAAATTAATTCTTTCAAAATGACAAGGACACACTATAACAAGAGACTGTCAACTCAAGGTGTTTTGCGTGTCATTACCATTTAGGCTGGTCTTAAAGGCCAATTTCTCATATCCATTTCGTAAATTTTTATTTATAAATTTTTCATATCTCTAAAACTACTCAACCAATTGCTTTGAAATTTGGAACATTGATTTAAAGTAATAAGTAAAAAAATTAAAATTTCAAGGTCATAGGTCACGTGACCTTTGGCTTGGATCGGTTCAAAGGGCCGTAAACATTAATTTAGAATGGATAAAAACCGAAAAAACAAGAACTTTTGATGATCAACAATTCAAATTTATTTACCTCTTTTCAATTAACTTACGGCACTACGTTAGATCTTCAATTTGACCTAGGTATATCGTAGGTTCGACAATTATTGATTTTCACATCTAGGCCTAAGGAACTCAACATTTATAATAAGTATGAGTGCCGTATTTTAGAAATATATCACTAATGTTAATACCTTTCAAAGAAAAAAAAAAAATTTGTTGCCTATTTTATTACTGAGATATTCAATATTATTGATTTACCAATAGCTAAAAAGTACACACAATATTAAAAGATCAATAATATTAAATATCCAATTAAGAAAAATAGATAACTATAAAATTCTTCTTTTGTGTGAAAGATATTAATGTGAGTGTTATATTATTAAAATATGGTATTCAAAATTTGAATTATAAGCCTAAATGTGAAAAATCAATAATTGTCGAATCTACGATATAGGTTAAATTCAGGAGACCTATCACAGTGTCGAAAGTTAACTAAAAGGAAGAAAATAATATTTGAATCATTGAATATCAAAAGTTCTAATTATTATTCAGTTATAGTCCATTCCTTTGAGCCGTTGCAAACCAAAACTCACGTGATTTATGACCTTGAAATTTTAAAAATATGTTTCTCTTATAAGGTTCAATCAATTCTCCAAATTTTCAAGCATTTGGTCCAATAGTTTCAGAGATAGGAAAAATGTATTTTATAAACCACTTTAAAGATTGTTGGCAAACAAAAGTATAGAGTCTTTCTTGCAAAATAAGATCAACTTTGTCTGAATGGCAACTACATAAAAACACCTATTGTAAAACAGAATGTCGATAAAGTTTAATTTGCATTTACTCCTGAAAAAAATACCTAATATTTATCAATGAATGCGATACATTAATAAAATCAGTTAAACATCATAGAAAATTCGTAAGAAGTAGAGAGAGGAAAGAAAGAATTCTTAGAATGAATCTCCAGAGGAACCCGGAGTATGAGAACTTCGAGAGCATGACTAAGGAAAATCTCACTACCATCAGACAACTCCGGACAAGGGAAAGCAGTCTGTTATTGGATAGGCAAGGCAAATAGCTGCATGAGTACCTACAAAGTATGGAAAAGAAGAAGACGGCAGACATCTACTCATCGCTTTTTATTAGATTAATACGAATCCTTTAAAGTTCGAAAATTTTACAATCAAAAATGAAGTTATCTTTCCTTAATCTAAACCTAATGAAACAAGCAACACCAACTAAAAAAGAATAACATTTGTTTTGTTGAAAACTAAAGATGCTGCATAATCTACATAATGAGGTGTAATCTGCATAATACCAAACAAAATTCTGAAGCGTAATCTGCATATTTTGTCAGGCAAAAACTACAATTATGATTACAAATCAAATATTTAGTCTCATTCGTGGCAGTTATTATTATTATTAATTGCAGCCGAAATTATGGAACAACTTGAAATATTTAAGTAAACTATTATGTTTATTTAACTTTTTATTTACAGAGCCCACAAGATAGTATGTGTTGGTTAACTTCGATAAGGTCTATTGCATGTAGGTAGTTAATATGAATATGGAGCAAATTTTTTTAATATAAAAATATCGACTTTAATTATCTGGCTACTGCTACTAGAAGTGCATAGTTACTATTCAAAAGAAATGGGCAATATCAAGTCATATTTTAAATTGATATCTCGGTATATGCATTTAAACTCTTTTTTTCTTTTTTTTCCAATTCACAAATTAGTCGATTCATAGAATGATACACAATAAAAATATTTTTTGACACACACATTGCATTTCTTAATAAATGATAAACATTTAACTTCATTATGTCGCAGTAAGATTGTGATGGAAAATTTAATGGTTAGTTAGAGGTAGATAGATATCTAAAATCTTTTCAAAAATAGGAATCATCTGTGTGTTTACATTTTAAAAAAGCCGATTTACAGAACAGCAATATATATCCTACACGTATAACGTGGCTCAATCACATCAAATATTAAAAACCAATCAAATTCCTACATAAGAGTTTTTCTCAGTCTAGTATATTTTACAAATCTTGAAATATTTTGAGAATGATAATGGTATAATTATGAATAGTTGAAATAAAAATTGTTTGGCCAAGGTTGTGCCGAGTGGCCGAACCTGTCTGCCCGATCTCGGCCCGCCAGCCATGACCATTTAATAACGATAATCTGTTCTGACTCAAATTCATGATACTTATGGTTTTTAGGGAGCACCTATGCTAGGCATCATTTATCATGGATCATCTTATCATGCTTCAACTTGGGTGTAGAACAAGATGCACATGATTACATAGGTTTGATTTATCTTTAAAGTTGTTGTTTTTATGTGGAAGCCATATATTTTTGCACAGTTTTAGGTTGAATTCTATTCATTTTTATGGTGTTAATACTTTCTAAAGTTTGCAATATTTAAATTTTAAATTTTATATGTTTGCTGCAGTAAAGATTTCATTCTACATATTGATAAAATGTTGTCATAGAAATAGATTATCTACAAAAGTCTATTTTTATGAATATTGACTAGTCAATTATCATTGCAGTCTGAGCAAATAATTTAAATTTTAAGATTGAAAAGATGAAAGATATTAAAAAATAAACCATTTTCAAAAATCCATAGGCTATACTTTGGAGCTAATAGCAAATTTGCCATTCGTTTAGAATTTGGTGAAATGTTTCTATTAAAACAAATTAAAGTGAAATAAATGTGCAATTTTTATTCAGATTACATAGGAAATATTATAAAGTTTTTTTTGTTATACTTACCTAATTCTGATAATTTTATTTTACTCAACTACGGAAGGCAATTCAAGATATTTAATTTTTGATACTCTACTTAGGTAAATTAATACTCTTGTGATTAATGAAAAAATAGTCTAGTTTCTTTACAAAGAGCATAACTTACACTCCCGACAAAAAATAGCACCGCCCCCTAGATACATTTCACATTTCGGATGCTATTATCTCTCCCTCAGTGCGAACGTACTCAAAAAAGAGTCAAAATATTCTTTTGAAATTAATATATTGCATCATATTTACAAAGTATGTATCTTCAGAAATGGAAATAAAGACTTTCAAAATGTGAAATATATCTAGGGGGCGGCGTTATGTTTTGAGAAAAACTGAAATATCTCAAATAAAAATATCAATTACATATACGAAAAAGGGAGTACCTAACAAGGGATATTAGACGATTTCAGAATTTCACTTGCAACTTTTTACAAAAAAGGCATTATAGGTATTTAAGGTTTGAGCCAAACACTTTTTTGAACCTTTGTAGGTAGGTATCAAAATTATGATCAGTGGCTGATTCAAAGTTTCACTCAAAGTCTTTTACAAAAAAACAATTAAGTCTAACTTTGGAATCAACCAGTGTAGTAGTTAAACAGTAGGTACCTTAACTTAATTTTGTTAAGTTTTTCACAGTCCCTTTAATTAGACTCATATGGTAAACAAAAGAGTAAATTGTGAACTTTATGCACATATGTGTTATAAAATGTATAGATAAGGGGTATCGACTGGCAACTTACAAGCTGTCGACCATTTTAACATTTTCACAACTTTTTGTTAACATTCGTCTATTGATTTATTAGGTACTGGATGGGAATTTATTTGTTGGTAATCTTATACAATTAGAATCAAAGATTTCTTAATTTACTATGCTAGCAGATGTTAAATCCACCAAGTTTAACTAAGAATTCTTTTTAGTCATGGTTAAATCAATTTATGGCAAATTAAATTAATAGTTAACATTTAGTTAACATTTAATTCTTACTTTTCGGTATTTTTTAAAACAATTAGTACACAGTTTTTTAAACAACTAAAATTCCGTCACGTAATACGCCATTTACTCCGAGACAGCAACAAAATTTTTGATTAAATTGATAAAAAACATTAAAAAATTTTTTTTTTGATTTAAAGGAAATAGAAGTCAGGTTTTTCATCAAATTTGCGTGGAAGCATAATTTTTAAATTTATCGACATAAAATGTTTCATTTTTGAGTAGAATGTTTTTTTTTAAGTCAATAATACCGTGCTACCCAAATATCATGTATGATTTAGATTAAAAATATAATGGTATAATGAAAAGTCAGAGATAAGTGTTCTACTGAAAAGTTAGTGTCGATGTTGAAATTTTGCCTTCCCTATTGCTTTCCCTTACAAAAAAACAATGAAAGCCAGCACCCCTAGGATTTCCCACTTCCCGTGAATGGATTAGGCTGAAATTTGATATACAAGTATCTTAAAATATTTTTATTGTTTTAAAAATAAAATCGATAAGGAAAGCTAGCTAGGGGCCGATAACGTCATCATGTCCAAAACTTGAAGTTTGTCCGATTGACTTGGTGTGGGTCCACTAGGCACTTAGTAACAGAAATCCAGAAATCTTTTTGAAAACTGTTGATTATCGATATTTTGACCATGAAAACGATATTTTTCACTAAAATCACTAAAATGGCTCTAGGTATAATGCAACAAACTGACTCCAACTTTTCAATCGAAAAGTTATCTCTGACTTTTTCATAAACCTTAGTTTGTATATAATATTTTCCTATAATAGTTATTTCATATATTATACCATTAGCCATCGACTATATTTCAATCTAAAGCATGCATAACTTTTAAGTAGAACGGTATTTAAAGGAAATAATACCCAGTAAAATAATAATTCAAATGGTTCTCTATACAATAACTTTGTCAATAATAAAAAAATAAATAATACATAGATACCCAGCTTAAATTTTAATCAATTGACTCAGAAATTATTTTAAAAACATAAATTTTTAAGTACTGATTTACGTTATTTATCTTAATACAAAGATAAGTAGGTACTAGCGTAGAATAGAATCATATTCCTTATACCTAACTACCTGTAGATCTGAGAAAGCTCTGAAATTAATTAATAGCCTCAAACCTGATTATAAATTTAGACATTTTACACAATAAAATTCGTCCACTTACCTTCATTCTGAGGTATATAAAATATTTTTTTCTTTTACATTTGCGTAGTTTCTCAGATAGAAGTATATTCTCTTTGCAGCATAGCTTCTATTATTAGATGGCTGCAAAAACTAGAAATTGTTTTATATAATCTGAAAAGGCATGAATAAAAATTTGCTTTTAATTTCAAAATATGTATACCCAGTCGTACCTGTACCTAGAGTAGAGGGCAAATATCATATCTGAGTAATAGATAAGATGACTCAAAAGTAGTCGTTCAACATTTATTTTAACAGACCAAAAAAGGTCAAAAAGTGTGTTAGCTCAAACCTAACATATGGGTGTTAGCTCAAACCTAACATATGGGTGTTAGCTCCCATTATAGAACTTAGTCCCCTTTAATGCTATTGTTTTAGACAAATGATATTTTAAAATACTAGAACTAACAAATGAATCTGAAGCGAATACATTAAAGATCTCTATATGAAGACAGAGAAACCAGAACTGCAATTAGAACTACAATTAGAAAATGAAGAACAAATAGACGATGACACCAAAGACCCACCATCCTCCGCAACAGATAGAAGAAGCAATCCAACATACCATCTGAATTACTGAAGGAACTTGAACCAACTGCATTTTAACTACTTACGAAATTTGCGATGACATGTACAACACAGGAACATGGGCAAATGATTCCTACAAATCAATTATAATACCAATAAAAAAGAAACCAAATGCAACTGAATGTTCGGACCCTAGAAAAAATGCTAAGGATTCTTACTAAGCGATTGGAGACAAAAGGCAACAATTATATAGGAAAGACACAATTTGTATTTAGAAATAGATATGGAACCAGGGACACCATAGGAACAACGCAAAAAATCATCGAAAGTAGCATAAACACAATAACGATCTATATATGTATATGCTTCATTGACTTTGAAAATGTATTTGACAAAGTGAAATGGAAAATACTCAAAAGGAATATGAATTGATTGCAAAGACCGTAAACTCATCAAAATCTCTACATCAATCAATCGCCAAACGTAAATATTGAAAAACCGTATCAGATCCAGCGGAGATAGGACAAGGAGTAAGGCAGGGATGTCTGTTGTCACCACTACTATCTTCAAGCAATACTGAATGCGTGATGAATGAGGCATTCGACAACATTAATGAGGGCATTAGCTAGGTGGCGAGTTAGTACAAGTACGATTCGCGGATGATCAAGGGACAATAGCAGACACTGAACAGAGATTACAACAACTCAAAAACAAACTCAACGATAAAGCAAAATAGATCAATAAGAGGATCAACATAAATAAGACAAAGTTAATGAGAATATCAAGAATGGGAAACGATCAGTCAGCATTACTCTGAATGGCCGACAAGTAGAACAAGTTAAGAAAAACAAATTTGGGGGAAGGAATAATTACATCAGACGAAAGCTGTCAAGAAGAGATTCGAACTAGAATAGCAATGACAAAGACAGCATTTACAAAAGAAGAGAGCTTCTAACCAAAAGTCTGAAAGTAGAAACAAAGACGAAAATAGTGAGGACATTAATCTGGAGCATGCTTCTATATGGTTCTGAGACGTGGACACTACATGAAAGCGATAAGAAGAAAATCAAAGCATTCGAAATATGGATATGGAGAAGAATGTAGAAAATCTCATGGCAAGACAAGAAGACAAATGATGAAGTATTATTGGATATCACTAAAAGAAGGAACCTACAAAATACAATTATCAAAAAAAGAAAAAATGGATAGGTCACATATTGAGAAGAGACAACTTACCGAAAACAGTCATTGAAGCCAGACTTCTAGGAAAAAAATAAGCCAAAGCAAACCAAGAAAAAACATGTTAACGGATCTTAAGGAATTGGTACGTAATAGGGAACAGTGGAGAAAGTGGAAGCCATAGACATGACCATGCCACAAGCCAGGAAACAAGATAAGGGTTCATTTTCACTACTACTCTGATGTAAAACGCACAGATCTATAACTATCAACACATTTAGCATCTATCCATGATATTTGAATATGGATGATCTCAGCTTGTTTCTATTTACCTGGGACTAAGCTCTTATCCCAGCTTTTATTAATGATGTTCAACCATTTCATTTTTGTCTTATAAGGCATCTTTATCATCAGAGCTAGTTCGATGTGGTCAGTACTTCCTTTCTTTCATTTGGAGAAAGTGGAATCCAAAGACATAGACCTGCCACATGGCAGAGAACATAGTTAAATTGTTAATAGCCAGTTGTCGAAATTGCTAGTGTTGCATCAAGTCCAACGACTCAATTTTTGTCTTTTGTTTTGAGTTTCTTGCGACCTTGAATTACGTATAGTATTTTGTTGACTTTGTTAGCTATAATATTTTAAAATATCAATTTTCTAAAAACAATAACATTCATACTACCCAGTGAAAGCCAACACAAAAATCTGATGTCAAATATGATAGGGTTTGAGCGAACAAACTTTTGATATTTTCGGTGTTTTATCATTTTTATTGTTTTTGTAATATTAATGCTATTTAGCTAAGTAAAATTGGTGTGATACATTTATAAAAGTCTTTGTTGCTATATTCTATTGATTTACTTAGCAACAGTTAGTATATGACAGAATGAGTAAACGAAGGTAAGATATGTAAGTAAAGTTCAAATTTTCATAAAATCATAGTCTGAGAAAATTAGAAAAACTCCCTTGTTATTACGCAACTTAGAGGTATAATAGTGTTTCTAACAAGAAATGGAAAGCAGAGTAAATGAAGGTTTCTATTCATCTTTTAAACAACAATAAAATTAAAATACCTACGCATGAAATGAATGGTAAATTATCCCTGTTGCTATTCAATACATATCATTCCTATCAATTGCAAAAATAGTTGCTAAGTAAGAATCTCATTAAAGCAAATATGTACCTAATTGGATAACATGTAAAATTGTTATTTCTGAAAAAGAAATGCTATTTATTTATATATCCATATTTTAGATATTCATTTAGTTAAGATTTTTGTTACTTTAGTGTAACCTGAGAGTCAATTTCATTATTGTAAAATAGGTAGGTATGGCTACAATAACACAACAATCCTTCATACTATTCTTATATTATTGATACCTACATCCATAGCTAATACCTGTTAGCTGAATATAGGTAATTTAATTTAGAAAACGAACAAAACTTAGGCTTTTTCCATCTATGTACTTTTCAAAGAGGGTGGCAATATTTTCGATTTGATTACAAATTTAAGGCTAGTCAATAAAGCTGAATCAGGTACTTTACATACATATGTACATACAAAGGGAGACTTTTAAAATATTTACATCCTGCTTCAAAAGAATTGATATAATTCTCAAAGTACTTTAGGTTTTGCTAGGATCAAAAACATAAGCCCTTATTGAGGTCAATAATTTTGCTAACTACCTAAAATTGTACCTATTGCTTTAAAACGTTTCATTTATATAATCAAAACTAAAAAACGTTCAAAATTTATCAAATAACTATCAAAATCAAATTAGTAAACTTAAAGCAAATTTATTGCTATAGAAATCATTGTGCTGCTATAGAACAATTTGGCATAAATCGAGTTTGATTTGCAAGGTTTATAAAAATAGTATTTCTTTGATATGAAAAAGAGAAATGCTGTAACTATTTAAAATTGTGTTAAGTATATATACCTAGGTACTTTTGTCTTTACAATTTTATTATGATTTAACGTACATACATTAAAAGAAAAAATAGTAGATTTAGAATTGTGTATGTACATATATGTAGATTAGTGGTAGGTACATATAGGTATTTTAAAATAATTTTGTTTAATAAACTAAAAAAACAAATGTTGTTTGTAGTATGGTCTATATATAAATTAAAAACTTTGTGTAAAGAAAGTTCTTTCAAAATTAAAAAATGCAAATCAGTCTACTGGTCAATTTTCCGTTTTTTATTTGAAAGTAACTTTTGCAGCGATAATATGCACTCAACATTTTTAAAAAAAAATTTAATCATAAAACAACTGATTGTATGCATTGCGGAAAAGTTGAGTGTTTAGCGCGCTGGAAACCCAGTTGGATGGGGTTCCGAAAGTGCTCAGGGACTAGACAATCTACCTCCGACGCGCCTGATAAATGATCAAGTTGTCACCATTGGAGCCGGTCAATGTGTTGGGCCCTCATGGTGACCAATGGGTGCTGGCGACACCGTGTGTAGCTTTCGAAATGCAGACAGACACTCGCTGGGTACAACATTAAGGGCTTCAGTAGCTTTGGTTGCATGGAAGTCTTCACTAAAAACAGGAATGCAGACGATACACACCTACTGACTAATATTGTGTTGTGAATATTAATACCGCCATTCAAACATCCTACCAAACTTTGTAAGCAATATGGCCCTAGGAGGATCACATTGAGATCAAATGACACTTTATGTATTGTTGTTTTATACAAAATTATTTCAAGTAGTCAATGTTTATGGATCTGATTTTTTTTTATAAGTTTTAAAAGATTTATGTCTTTTTTATCAATTATAGATAGGTATATAAAAGAATGAGTTCGATAATTCATGAATTTCTGCTTAACTAAGTTGGTTACCTACATATTACGGGAAATGTTATATTGTAACGTTATATTCAAAAACAACATCCAATTTGATGTTAAATAGAATAGATCAAACCTCAAATTTTGCCATTTGCTAAATTATTGTCGCGTTTATATAAAGATAACTTTATCCTTAAAACTTTTATCTAACATCTAAAAAAAATACTGGTTGTTGTAATGGCAAATTGTCGTTAGTATAAATAATATGTGGAGGATGGCTTGACATTTAATAAAATTGTTTTTATCATTTGCAACTACAAAACAGGAAAGAAACTAGAAGTTAAAAATATATTTATAAAATATTTTTGCATTCTCATAATTAAAATGTGTTTGGTTACGATTTTACTTTATTTAGGTATATATTTAACTTAGAAAGATAGGATATACTAAATATTGGAATACTAACATTTTAAATTAACGTTTCAATTTAATTTTGCCTATCAATTTATGCAACCGAAGTAATTAATTTTAATTAAAAATGCGTAGTTTTCTTCTAAACAGTTTGTTTAAGGTTTCTTCGAAGGTTTTCTTCGAAACAGTTTTGTGTAAGGTTTCTTAATTAACCGAATTTGTCGTGTGATGGGCGGTACTACATTTAAAGTATAACATTAGATTAAGTTTTGACACACTGGAAATAAAAACTTCTCGACACTTAAAAAATAGTACATTTTAATTTATTCCAAAACCTTGCGTCTTCGTTGCGATGGAGATGACTCGAGAGCGCCTCGAAGAAGGTTGCAACTGCGGAATATACTTCGGTATTTGCCAGGCGGCTTGGGTTTTGGGAATGGAGAGATGGAGATACAGCCTACCATCACCTTGAAATTATCCTAAGGGCTGGCGACGTAAAGCAAAATCCAGGACCATCAATTGTCCAATGAGCTGAAGTATTTGTATCTAGAACAGAAGCTCATTAATCTTGTTAAAGAATGAAAAGAGACAAACGAGCAGCCAAGAATAAAAGAGAAAAAACTGGATATATGTATACCCGAAATGTATTGACAATTTGTAGCCATCAACAGAAAATGATGAAAAGAAGAAGAGAACCGAATTCATGGACAATATCAAGGAAGAGATAAAACATGGTAATATTAACTGTAGAATGGTCACAACAAATATTATTGCGAGATGCTCAAAATACAAGTTTTCTATCACCAGAAATGTACCAAAAGCAATGAAGCAGGAAAAAGAAGAAATATGACCTGTATCCGCAATAAATATAAAACGGGAACTAAGACGACTAGTGTGAAGACTAATATGACCAAGAAAACATATGGTAAGATCTATGAAGGAGAATGGTGCAAAAACAATAATGATGTTAAAATAGTTCAATGGAATGCTTTGTTTTTTCTTTGTTTTTTTCTCTATTTTTGTTTACGCCAGTTTTTGGTATATTGTTTAATTATTTCTTTACAAACGATATAAAAATCTAACGCATAGCTTTACATGTGATAGGAAGTGCCCATGGTCACAAAGGACGTTGCGAACAACAACGCGTCAGGAATAGACAACTTACCCATCGAACTATTAAAAGAAATCGGCCCTGCTGCTGTCACGGAAGGAATGCTCTTGGCCAAAAGATTGGAGGCGGTTTGGAGGAATGGAGATGCCCACGATTTCGCTAACAACAGAACTATAACTCTCATTAGTCACCCGAGCAAGATTATTTTCAAGATAATGCAGGGCCGAAAACATAAATTCATCAGCAGTAAGATCCCAGACGTTCTAGCAGGGTTCTGAAAGAGAAGAGGCACTAGAGACCAAATAGCAAATCTAAGATGGAGGATGGAAATTACCAGCGAAATGCAGCAACCTGCGTACCTTTTGTTTCATTGCTAACAGTAAAGCATTTGACTGTGAGATTATGAGACTCTTTGGCAAACTTTGAAAAACATGGGAATCCAACTGCACCTTGTCATGCCACTGAAGAAACTTTACTGGAATCAAGTGGCCACTATTAGAATTGAGTTTGGGGATACAGATTGTTTCAACATCGCAAAGGGCGTTCGACAGGGATGCATTTGATCACCTAGCCTCTGCAACATGTATGGTGAATCAATTATTTATTTATTTAGAAATACATCATGCAGGGCCAATTCTGGCATTATCGCATGACAAACTTTATAAGTACACATATAATAATCAAAGTAAGTAATGGCATTTTAGAGATCAAAACACAGTCAAGTATAACCAATGGTCACTTTTGTACACTAAGGATCGAGTTTTTAAAAGAGACAAGTGTTCTTGAATCAACCGTCGAATCTGGGAGCTTGTTCCACTGTTCGATTCCTCTGTAAAAGAAGGAGTTCTGGTAAGTAGTTGTTATGAGGACTACAGATTTTGTTGTGTTTGCTAATGTCCCTTGATCATCCGCAAATTGTACTTCTAATATTAACTTGCCACCTATTTTGATGCGTTCGGTATACATACATTGAGAATAGTAGTGGTGATAACAGACATCCCTGCCTTACTCCTTGCTCAATCTCCGCTGTATCTGATACGTTTTGTTCAATTTTTCCGTTTGCCGTTATACATGGTTTGTTTTGGTATCCATTGGTCATTGATAATGTTATTCTTTAAATTTTCAATATTCCATTTCTTCTGTGGTTTTCTCGGCTTTATCCTCTTGAACTTCAAATTTATCTTCATGATTATTAATTGACTAGTGTTGATGTCAGCCCCGGAATAGCTGCATGATTTCTTTATGCTATTTCTGTATCTTTGACGGACTGTGATGTAGTCAAATTGATATCGACAAATATTTCTAGGGATCTTACATGTGTATAATTTTCTCTTATCTTGTTGGAATATTGTATTTGTCAATATGAATTGATGTTGTTTGTAGAAATATATGAGTCACAGTCATCTTGTGTTTCTTGTATCCAATCCAAAATCTCTGATTTCTTTACCATTTCGTCCTTCTCCAACGACTGCATTCCAGTCTTCCAACCATTAGACTTATGTAAGTTATCATTTCCTTTTGTATCACTTACAACATCTTCTATCTAATCGTACCTTTCTGCAAATTCGTCATCTTTGTGTTGTGAGGTTGGTATGTAGACTTGTATAATGGTTAGATTCGTTGAATTTATTTTATTGGTGATCATAAGAAATCTGTCACTTTTCTGGACTGTCTTAATAACTCTTGTATACCTAATGATTGCTACTCCTCTTTGTTGCCTCTTGCCGCCTGAGTAGATAATTCTGAGTCCGCTTCTGTTTAATTCGCCGTTGCCTTTCCATCAGATTTTGCTGAGTCCTAATAGGTTGATTGTGTCTTTCTTCATTTCACCTTGAATATTTTTGAATTCTCCTTTGC